>JAODAL010006330.1:0-134558 GCA_025379985.1 Phyllomedusa bahiana | reverse complement strand
ATCTAAAACACACGGGTCAACTTGTGTTGGATTTTGGGTTAGGTCAGGGGAAACCTCATGTTTGGCCCTGATTAAAAGGGCCCCCCGCATTAAAAAAATACCGTTTTTAGATCATTTTCCTCTTGAATGAAAAGCCTTGACATGATTAAGAAAAATTATGTCTGAGGTATGATCATTTCTGTAAATAACCAGAGGAAGATTTTTGGGGGAGCTTAACATTGATATGATATCTTCCTTACTATGTATTAAAAAACTAGGGACAAAAACAGGACAAAAAATTTTTTACTATATAGTCATAATTTATCCTTGGAACTTTTATCGCTTAAATGGAGTCTATCACAAATATATTGTTTTTTAACTTTAAAAAAACCAGATACTGATTTTATATTTTTTTTCTTAGCCTTTTTAAATTTATTTGATTGTAGTTTTTTTTTTTATTTCTTTTTTTGTATGGACATGGAGGGGGGCCATTTTGCCTAGCGTTTTTTAAAACCAGCATTTGGGGGTGCTTTAAATTAGTTCCAGGGGAACGGAGCTCGTCAACAGGAGCAGACACTTTGACTTCTACAAAAGGTTTTCAAAGTTTGTGCCGGGGAAGAAGTCAGTGAGGGGAAAAAGGGGAAGTTGTGATATCTCCTATTGTAAAGGGTGGCCCTTGATATTACATATTGGGTATCACCTTTCAGTGTAATCCTGCTTGTGTGATAACGGGGAAATGTGAAACTTTTTCTCTACAGTAAAGAACTGTTATAATCGTTTGGGGGAAAATTTTGTTTTAAAATAAAAAAAATGAGGAAACAAAATTATTTTATGACACCTTTCCCACCAACAGGGGAAAATCTTTGAAAGACAAGCGGGGGTTTTTTCCACTTTGGCCTCCCCCCCCCCCCCCCCCCCCCTTTTTTTTTTATTCCCCTTTCCCCCCCCGGGGGCCCCAAAAAACACACCGCCTCCGTTTTGGAAAGGGGGAAGGCCCAAACCCTTTTATTCAAAACAAAAAAAATACCCCCCAAAAAACCCAAAAACCAACCAAAAAGAAAAAACTTTTTATATCCAAAATTCCCCCCAAAAACCCACCCCCCTCTTCCAAAACCATTTCAAAAAAAAATTTTTATTTTTTTTTTTTTTCCCCCCAAAAACCATATTTTAAAAACCGGGGGAAAAACCGATGGGGCCTTTCCTTTCCATCCCCCCCCCCCCCAAAACCCCCCTTCCCCACCCCTCTCCCTTTTCCCCAAAAAAGCCAACAAACCCCCAAAAGCCCTCGGAAACCACCCTGGGAAAATTTTGGGGGCCCCCCCTCCAAAAAAAACTACCCCAGGGACTTTTCCCCATTTTCCCCCCAACCCCCAAAACCTCACCCAAAGGCCCCCTTTGCGGAAAACCCTTTTTTTTACCCAAAAACAGGGTTTCCTTAAAGGGGGGGGGGGGGGCTTTTAAAAACCCGGCCGCCCCCCCGGGTGCCGGCCGGGGAAAAATCCCCCCCCCCAGTCGAAAACCCGGAGGCCCCGAAGGCAACCCCGGCAGCCCCCTCGAGGGGCGCCCCCACCCCTGAAGGGGGGGCCCGGGCTCGTAATTGCCCCGGGTGGGGGGGGTATTTTGCCCCTACTCACTGTCAGGACTACTACCACCAGCCCCCCCCCCCCTTTCCCCCTTTCCCCTTGTCCCTTCGCTTCCGTGGCCCCAGTAATAACGATACAAACATATAAATACATCAACCACAAAAATTCCATAAAAAACCCAATTTTTCCCCCTAACTGCATATATACAATAATTAGCCAAATATTACCGCCACATCCCCTTACCCCAAAAAAACCAAAAAGCCCATTTAAACCCAATTATTAAATAAATAAAAAAATTTTAATATATAATATATATATAATATATATTATAATTATATATATATATTATATATATAATATATATAATATATATATATCACACTCAGGGCCACTTTTTAGGAACAATGTCCAACTGCTCGAAACACTTAATTTCTAATCACCAATCACTGGCGGCAACTCAGTGCTTTTTGCAAGAACAGGGGTCAAAAAACCCCGCAGTTCAAAAACCGGCACTTTTGGGGGAAAAAAAGGTGATTTGAGTTTTTTTGAACGTGGCGGTTTTGTTGGTGCCAGAAGGGCTGGTTGAGTTTTTTCAAAACTGCTTTCTCCGGGATTTTCACCGCACAACCATCTCTAGGTTTACAGAGAAGGTCCGAAAAAGAAAAAACATCCAGTGAGGCGGCAGTCCTGGGGGTGGAAATGCCTTGTTGTTTGCCAGAGGTCAAAGGAGAATGGGCAGACTGGTTCGAGCGATAGAAAGGCAACAGTGACTCAAATAGCCACCTGTTACAACCAAGGTAGGCAGAAGAAGAAATCTCTGAACGCAACAGTAACGGCGAACTTTGAGGCAAAAGGGGCTAACAGCAGCTGAAGACCACACCTGGAGCCACTACATTCTGCTAAGAACAGGAAACTGGGGCTCCAATTTTGCCCAAGTTTCATCGAAATTGGACAGTAAAAGATTGGGAAAAAAACTTTTCCCTTTGGTCGGGATGGGGTCTCGATTTCTGCTGCGACATTCGGATGGTAGGGTCAGAATTTGGCGTCAAACAACATGAAAGCATGGATCCATCCGGGCCTTGTATCAATGGTTCAGGCTGGGGGTTTGGTGGTGTCATGGTGTGGGGAATATTTTTTGGCACTATTTGGGGCCCCCTTGGTACCAATTGACATCGTTGAAAACACCTTGTGGAATCTAATGCCACGAAGAATTGAGGCAGTTCTGGAAGGAAAAAAGGGGGTCCAACCCGTTACTAGCATGGTGTACCTAATAAAGTGGCCGGTGAGTGTATATGTATATATACTTCCCCAAAACACTATTTCCAACAACCAAGACACAACCGTCCATGGGGCCGAGGTCCTTAGAGCTACCATCGGCCCGGCGACCAAAAAATCCCCGAAGGGAACAACCACCATTACCCCCAGCCGTACTCCACTGGCTCGGGGGCCGAAAAGCCATACTTTATGGGTCCACCCTTTTGCTCCTCCGGGATAAACACCCTGAAGGAGCCCCCCTTCGCTGGGCCGACCCGATACCAAAATGCTGAGGGAATCCTATCCCGAAGGACTCCCTCCCCAATTATTCAAACCAACCCCAAGAACCTCAGCCGCCACCGTGAGCGTGCCATGACCACCTCATGTACGCGACACCCCTACCACACCTAGGGCTCTTTCAATCCCTTCCTGCAACCCGAGGGCCCACAAGTCTAAACCGACCACCGTCAGGTGAACCCCATCCCTCCTCCAAAAGTTGCCTTCACCCGACTCCAGCTCCGGGTGCCGCACCAACACCCCCCCGTTCCGTGCCACAAATCTTGCCATTGTCCTATTAATTTTCACCCGAGTGCGATTTATGCTGGACACTGAGCGAGCCCCCCTCCACTGGTGTCGGAATACTATATCCGACCAAACTATCACTACATTCGGTTAGGAAAGCCCAAACCCGTAAACAGGTCATGCTTCATATTCCGAACTAAGTCCCGAGACGTTAGGGACCCGAGATCATTACCCCCAGCATGCAGCACCAGGATCTCCGGAGGCCTGTCCCACTCTGCATACCGCACAAACTCTGGCGCTACCCCCAGCCAAAAACCACAGAGAATATCAATACCTTTGGGCAAGATAGGTATATAAAATATAACTTTTAATGAAAATTACTGATAAAACCTAACAATTCCCTAAAATTGCCCTACCTAAACTGCCTAATACATGGGGAACCCGCCCCAATAAAAGGGCGACCCCACCAGGAACCTTACTAGAAACCCTATAAGTGCCCTAGTGATAGTACCTTACCCACTACACCTATGCATACAACTACAGTGTGTAATGCCACCTAGACTAAACATCCGTCACCACACACAACAGACTATATATACACGTATCCCTGTCCCGACGCGTTTCCCCCACCACCGATAGAGTGGGTTCATCAGGGAACAAAAACTCTTCTAAAGTGGCAACAGTACTATAAGGAATCTCAGTAAGTACCAAATATATACAAACAATAAAATCACACGGTTCCCAGAACTAGAATACCGTAACAGCATGCATGAAAGAATATACATATACAATCGTGTGGATACACTCACGTCCCTTATGGTATACTAGGTGAGCGCCAAAGATGAGGCACTTCTCACACTCAGAGAGAGTCAGGACGACCAGGTGGGCATGCTGGGCCGGATAGATGGTTCCGAACGCTGCACTAGAGGAGAGATAAATGGTTTAAATACACGTTGTCCAACTCAGGAATCAACAACGCCAGGTGGACACAGGAAGAGTGTCCTCTACACGACCGTAAGTAGAATGAAGCACATCCGCCATGTATTGAACGCCCACAGCAAAGGCAGCAAACAAAAAACAACAACAAAAAGTTGTTGCTAAACCTCAAGAGAGCAGCAGACAAACACCAGCCCATTCAAATGCATATGAGATGGTTACTAATGTATAAAAGCATTACAATCCACACCATGTGAGTAAAATAAAACGTTATTGAATGCATGCATGCCATTCTAAGAATCAGCCAGAAATAATTAGTCGGTAAAGCAACTACAATATTTAAAATATAGAATGATACCAACAATTAAATAAATAAATAGATAAGCTCATAACACGGAAAAAATAGCAGGAGATTAAATGAATGGCGCAAACGATAGAGAGTCATTAATTCCATTTGGGTGTAGCGTTTTTAAACGGAAGATCCAGATCGCTTCCCTCTGGAGTATTTTCTTCTCAAAATCCCCTTTCTAGGGGAAGGATGGCCAATTTTTAACCACCGAGAATGTAATAGATAAGGGGCTGTCCTTATGTTTCGAATTCATATGTCTTGCCAACGGAGTATCGCGGTCATTCCTAATATCCCCCAGGTGTTCCAAAATCCGCCGCCTAAATTCCCGGATAGTTTTACCCACATACATCTTGGGGCACGGGCAGGTGGCCTGGTAAATGACCCCCCTTGTTTTACAATTAGCATATCCAAAAGTTTTAAATATTTGACCTGTCAGTAAATTCATCACTGACTTCGTTACTGATATGGAAGGGCAGGCCTTACACTTTCCGCACCTATAAGTGCCCTGTACCTTGGATGAAAGCCAAGTGGCCGAAGGTGTTGGTGTCGAAAAATGACTCTGAACCAAACGGTCCCTAATATTCTTGCCTCTCCTGTACGTAATACTGGGGTACATATCTAACAATTCCTTCAAATGTGGATCTTGTGTTAAAATTGGCCAAAAATTAGATATAATGTTTCTAATCTGGCTAGAAGCTAGAAGCTACCCCCAGCCACCTCATACCACGCTGTCCAATCCACCGAATCGTCGCCACATCCCGGGAAAAACCCAGCTGTCGCCCGTCTGGTCGATCATCAGCTCTCTCCGCGCCCCAAAACACATATGAGTGCCCCAGAATCCAAACCAACTGCGGACCGGGAGCTGGAAGAAAAGAAACAAGCGCACATAAAACACAACCCGCATATCCCCCAACCCCCTTCTTTTTAGCTGCTAGATCCCGCTACCAAGTGCGGGCGAACATAGATCCTAAACCTGTCCGATTCCCACCTCCCAATTCTCCGCACCAAGTTCGGACTTAAACCCCAGTCAGCGGCCTCTGTCGACTCTCCAATCCGAAAAGAGTGCGGTGCAAAGTCAGAGCCCTCCAGCCCCAACCGCTCCAGACTTCTACGGAAGACCGCTGAAAATTGAAATCTGGACAGATATGACCCATCTTCATGCACCAGGATAGGTCCCTCTACCGCCGCCTGGAAACTCCGAAAAACCCGAAAACATTTCAAAGGGCACATCAATGCCCCTTGAACTTCGCCCAACACCACCCTCTTACCCCGCCCCATTTGGTCTGTCTTTGAACGTCTAAGCCAAAAAACCAAGGCATCCCCCCGATCCCACACATCTGCTGACTGAAGCCCTCCGCCCCTCCTCCGACTAGGAGAAACAAGCTCCCCCACTCGCAAGGCACCGAAAAATGCCAGTGAGAAAGCCAATCTGAACAAGGATACCTCGCACGGAGTGCTCGCTACATCCACTAGCACCCCCCCCAAGCTGCTCTAACAGGGCAAAGACCACCGGGCGCCGTGAATCCCTAGCCACCCGGCCGTGTCTAAAGCCCCTCAGCGCCCGTGTGATCACAAACGCCTTAGTCAGGTCCCTCCTCCTCCGCCACTGAAAACCGAAAGCCAGCCCTGACATAAACTTGGACACTTTTGCCGCTGACCAACCACTGCGATGGACGTGCGCCAACAAGCACAGAAAGCGCACTCAGCTCATCCTCCTCTGAGGAAATCGGAACAAAATCCCTCAGCCATTCTGACCAAAAACCCCAAGCCGCTTCATAAGCACGCCAGGTCCCTCCTGCCAGCGAAGCACGAATCAAGTGGTCAGCCTCCCGGAGGCCACGCTCCCGCGATGAAGAGGGCAGTCCTCTCCCACGACCGCCGATGTTGGGCCCACAGCCCTCAACCGCTCCCACTGCAAGCGAGACAGAGAGTCAGCCACCCCATTCAATACTCCTGGAGCATGCTCCGCCTGGAAAGGCCCCGCCATTCTCCCTAGCAACACCTCCTTCCTCAATTTTTCTGACACTACCGATGGATGCTCATATGCCGACTTCAGATTCTTAATTGAAAACGGAACCTGATGGCCCGGAGGAGGGATCCTGAACCCAAACACAAAACCCTCCCGCAATAAGCGCGCCATCGCCTGATCCTTAAACCTGGCCAGAAACGGCTGCATCTCGCGCAGCCTCACCGGCGTCACGCCCATAGCTATTGGCGCTCCCTCCTTTTTCCCTTCCCTTCTTGAAGCACTTGGACACCGCATGGGAGGCGGCTCCACAGAACGAACATATATGCCTAAATTTGCATCCTGTCCCGACTTTACATTGCCCGCTGTTAAACTGCCAGCAGGCCCCTTTTTACCCCCCACTTAACCCCCGGCCCCACCCCCGCTAGTGGAACCTCCTTGGCCAGCGGTGCTGGCCCCCCCATGAAAGGGCTGGCCAAACTTCGTGGGGGCCATAACCTTCATCCACAAACCAATGTCTTTTTGGTCCCAACGAATCGAAGGCCTGACCGCTTGCCTCTGCCAGAACCCCTCATCATACCGCAACCAAGCCATGCCCCCATAAGCCCGCTGCGCCTCCCCAATCGAGTCCATGTAACAAAACAGCGCCGAGCAGTTTTCCGGCGCCTTTTCCCCAATCACGCTTGCCAATATGGCAAAAGCTTGTAGCCAATTAGTAAACGTCTGGGGAATCAGACGCCACCTCCTCTTCTCCTCCTCTTCTTTTTTGCTGTCTTCATTTTTCCAAGGGGAGGAGGGAGAAAATCTCCACGTATTCATCCCTCCAAATCTTCTCACGCACCTCCTTCTTTAAGTGGGCCCCCAGCGGGCCCTCAAAGCAGACATATACCTCCCCACGAGCCCTGTTATCCAACCTCACGCTATCCTGCTGCTCCTTGTCAGTTTGTACAGACACTGTAACCCCACTGCTGCGTCTCGGCAGCCCAGAATCCACTTTGGAAGGCCCCGCTCCGACAACCGCACTATTACTGCCAAGCCCCGCTTGCAAAACCCACACCCCCAACGGACCCGGGACCCCCACTGCGGACCTCCCACTCTCCATACGGGCCAGAAATGCTCGCACCGCGTCCGCTAGGCCGCCTGCTTCTGCACCGACCCCCGCTCCGCCCTCCCCCGAACTGCCCCTTAGGCCCTGTGCTGAAACCTCACTCACTACACTACCCTCCCGGGATCACAACAGCAGGGGGAACAAACCAGACATAGAAGTGTACTCACCAGGCTGCGTGGGCACTGTGAACCCACCAGCCGTTCCCTGCAGCATTTGCCCGTCGTCGCGCTGCCAGATCCGGTCGTCTGCCGTTGCCCGATAGCCCGGGTCCAGGCCTACAGACCCCATCAGGGGGAGGCCGACCGGCGCAGGCTGTGGGGGGATCGTCGCTCTCCATCCTCCCGCCGGAGCACCCGCCGCTGCTGACGCCTCCATCTCAGGGCCGACCGAATGTCGCCCGCTGGGACCGCTCGGGTCCACGCCTCCACCGATCCATCCGCTGTTTCGATCGCCGGATCGCTGGCACAGGGGCAACAGCTGGACCCTCCCCAGGCTGGTTGACGGGTCCGCTGTCCCCCGCAGAGCTCGCCGGCCCATCTGGATTCCTCCCGAGCCGAGAGGACCGACCCCGAGCCCGTGGTCGATCCCCTCGACCCGGAGGGGCTCCCCCGGCGACGGCGAGCCCTCGGTGTACATTCAGGGCTCAGCCTTTGCGGAGGCCTGGCCCGCCGTCTGTGCTCGCTCCTGTCCTCCCCCTGCGGCGCTTCCACAGGTCCTGGACCACTAACCACCGATCGGACTGCCTCCTGCAGCCACGCAGCCCCTCTTGCTGCCACCAATCGCCTCAACTCTTCCACTTGTGGGTCGGCCATCACTGAATAACCTCGCCCGCACGTCCGCACCGTTAGCCACGCCCCCCGAACGCATCATGCGCTCCGGACACGCCCATCGAGCCGGGTCATGTCGCGCCTCCCTCGAAGGGGGCGGGGCCCGGTCCGGCGCGTCACTGGATCGCTTCATGATCCCGCTACATAGCTGCTGAGTGTTAGGCTATGTTCACACGGCTTAAAATGGGCCGTATTTCAGTCCATAATTACACGCCGGAGTGCGCAAATTACGGGCTGAAAACGTCCCAGTCATTACGGTAATCCACAGTTCTCATTAGTGAACGATGGATTCCGTCTCCTCTCCCTGCTCGGCGAAGCCGCCGGGCGGGGATATAATTGACATTTAACTTTCTAGCAGCGTATACGCACCGCTAGCAGTGATTGTCTATGGGCCGGCGAGGTGCAGGCCCCCCGCTCCCTCCCCGCTCCCGCCTCGCCCCCGTCCACACGGCGTAATTGCGGGGCGAAATTACGCCCCGCAGTTAAGCCGTGTAAACATAGCCTTAGCAGCTATTTGCAGCTAACACCCGGCAGTTACAGCGCGGAGTGCACTGCCACCCACCCGTGCTGTTTAACCTCTTAGACCCCACAGCAAAGATGGTCACTGTTCTGTTTGTCTTTTATTCATAACTCAAGCTTTGTAACTGATAACTTTATTCCTGTGAGCTCTTGACCTCCATTACACACGAGGCTCTCCACCACACTGATAAAACCAACAACTCCCACAACACATAGAGGGAAAAACACATAAAAGTAGTGAGACCCCTAGAGGCCATAGACAGTATATACCTATTGCTACATCCTTTCTCTTTTAACAACAAGACTAGTTAACTAGAATAACACATACAATTATGCACATGAACCGATAGGCAATACTTGTGAATTAGATATAGTCATCGAGATGGGCTGGCTTTCTCGTCATTCTGCCAGCACGTGTAACATACGATGCTTCTCCGCCCACCTCTGGTTGCTCCTCCGATCCTGGCAATATGTGTTCTGGAATTTCCAGTCTTTGGCCAGAATCATTACCCTGAGCTGCATCTGGCAGTGTCCGTGTTGTCTCACTGTTTGCACTAGCAGTCTCATAGTTTTGGATGTCTGCGTAATCCTCCCAGGGCCCCTCCCTCTTTCTTGTGTTTTTTCTCAAATGTCTCGATTTTCTCCTCAATCTTCTTCCGTCTTCTGTGACAATTTCATAGGACCGAGGTCCAAGTTTCTGGACAACCTTTGCCTTTTGCCAATATTTTTGATATCTGTCTATCGGCTGCAGCCGTACATTGTCATGTACTCTGAAGATCAGGCTGATCCCTTTGCTGACCTATTGTAATAGGAAGCATGCCTTTCTTGATTTTTCTTCAGTTGGTTGCTAACATTCCCCACCAGTCTTGGTTTTAGCAGTTGACTGGCCGTTGGTAAGAGTGTCCTTGTCCGTCTGCTCATGAGTCTCTGTGATGGGCTGCTGTTTAGGCCTTGTGTGGGTGTGTTTCTGTGATCTAGTATGGACAGGTAGACATCTGTCCCTGCCTGCTTTGCTTTCCACATTAGTCTTTGGCTGTTTTTACTGCTGACTCTGCTTTGCCGTTACTTTGTGGATAACCTGGAGATGACGTCTGATGCTCAAAGTCCCACATTTTGCTGAAAGTTTTGAACTCTTCAGATGTAAACTGCGGCCCATTATCTGAGAATACAATGTCCGGAAATGCCATATCTGGCAAATGTGGGACTTAAGTTTTTTAATCACTGTCATTGTCCTTGTGTCCTTTAAATAGTCCACTTCCCAGAAGTTGGAAAAATAGTCCACAGTAATCAGGTATTCTTTGTCATTCCAAGTGAACAAGTCTGTTCCTATTTTTGACCATGGCCTGTTTGGGAATTGCGTGTGGTTGCAGGTTTTTTTTTTGGTTGCTTATCACTGCATGATGCACATTTTTCACATTGTGCTATGAAACTCTTTATGTGGTCATTTATTCCTGGCCAATAAACACAATCTCGTGCGCGGCGTAGACATCCTTCTATCCCCAGGTGACTAGAGTGCAATTTCTCCATGATGACTCTTCTGAGAGATTCTGGTATGACGGCTCTTTCTCCTGTAAAGATGCCCTCCATGCTGCACTGATAATTCATCTCTTATGTGGAAAAAGGGAGAGATTTCAACTGGAGCATGTTGTTTGTATTTGGCCACCCCTTCAAGATGACAGTCTTTTAGAATCTGGGAGTGCTTTATCCTCCTCTGTACAGATCTGTATTTTTTTAAGCTGGTCCTTTGACACAACTAGGTATTCACACACATATTGATGCTTTCAATGTCCTTTTCATCTTCACCTGTCATGGGAATGTAAGCTCTGCTCAGAGTATCTGCGATAAGTCTTTCCCTGGACAATAGCAGATATTGAAATCATATTTCTGAAGTCTTAGTAGCATGCGCTGTAATCTCTTTGGGGCATTTAGTAGTGGTTTCTTTGTAATGCTCTCCAGAGGCTTGTGATCAGAGTGCACCATTACTTGGCGTCCATAAGTGTACTGGTGAAACTTCTCCATCCCAAATACTACAGCCAGTAGTTCCTTCTCAATTTGAGCATGTCCTTGTTCAGTCGGCGTTAGAGCTCTGCTGGAAAATGTGATTGGCTCTCTGTCCTGCATTAGTGTGGCTCCCAGACCTGATTCTGATGCATCACATTGGACTACCACTGCAGCCTCTGGATCAAAGTATTTTAGGGTTGCTGTTTCTGCAATGGCCTTCTTCACTGACTGGAAGGCAGTTTCTTTGGTTTTTCTGTCCATTCCCAGAGAACATCTTTGTGAGTGTCTCAGTGCTCACACATGTCTGACAGATGCTTGCAAAATTTTGGGGAAAGGTAATTTACCATGCCAAGAAATCGCTGTACTCCACGTACATCTGTAGGGTGGAATTCCTGTATTGCTCTTACCTTTTCAGGATCCACTTTAACACATTAGAGGTTAGAAGATGTCCTATGTACGGGACCTCTGCCATTTTAAGTTTGAATTTTTACAGGTTCATTTTTATACATTTCTCTCAAAATCTGTCTAAAAATTGTCTCATTTTGTGATCATGGTCCTTTATTGCCGAGTCACGGTCTTCTCCTTCTACCACAATTAGTATAATCGTCTGCAATTGTTTTTACTCCAGGAAGTCCTTCCAGGCTTGCATCAAATTTCTGCTGGAATATTTCTGGGGCGGGACTTATTCCCATGGCATTCTGAGCCATTAAAACGTCCAAATGGGGCAGAAAATGCTGTCAATAACTTGATTCTTTATCCAGTTTTACATGCCAGAAACCATTTTTCACATCACATACAGAGAATATTTTCGCCTTTGATAGGTCTGGTAGAATGTCTTCTTTTTGTAGGCATTGGATAATGGTTTCTTTTCAGAGCTTTATTCAATTTGGTTTCGGGTCAATGCAGATTCTTAACTTGCCTGATGGTTTCTTTACTATCACCAAACTGCTTATCCAGTCTGTGCTCTCCTGCACTGGCGCTATTATGCCTCTGCCACTTAAATCGTGGAGTTATTCTTTAAGTGGTTGCATTAAAGCTACAGGCACTCTTCTGGTCGGCAATCTTGTAGGTTGTACTGTGTGATCAATTTCTAGGTTGTATTTGCCTTCTAGGCACCCATCCCCTTCAAATAAATCAGCATACTCTATTTTTATAGTTTGCATATCAAGCTTGCATTCTGCATTTTCTTTAAAATTGTGCGTGCTCTGTGAAGCTTCAAGTGCCATAATATTATGAGACTGTACCCTTATTAAGTCCATAGCCTGAACTGCCTTTACCCCCAGTAAAGGTATGTGATCACCTTCCGGTAGTACAGTAAATTCTACTCTGTAACTCTTCTTGTTACATGGGTTCCGTAATTTTAGTTTGCAAGTCCCCTTGGGCTTTAGCACACTTTTGTTGTACATCACCAGTACTTTGTCAGTCGGCTCAATAGTGACCTTGTTGGTCAGCTTGCTCCACAATCCAGCTGAAATTTTATGGGTTGCTCATCCACCAAAAAGGTTGCAAAAAGCTGCTTCCCCTCATTAGCTGCTGCTGGGTGTTTGACTGCATGGACATTCTCTGTTGCAGGCTGCAGCTGTAGCCATGTGATCTCCTCTGCACTATCACTCCCAGCATCCTGTGTCACAGTGTGGACTTGTCTGTGCTGTCTGTATGGCTTCTGTCTGCACATAGCTGAGAAATGGTTCCTCTTGCCACAAGTCCTGCAGGTCTCCCCATATGCCGGACATTTCTCTTTATCTCTCTCATGTCTTCTCCCACAATATTTACATTGTACTGCAGGGGGCCGGGGTCTTGCTTTCCCTTGTGTTGACACTGCATGTACTGTGACATCACTGCTGCCCTCCATCATCTTCAGGCTGTCGCTAGTCAGCTCAGCAGCCCTGCAGATCTGCATGCATCTTTCTAGGGTCAGCTCTTCTTCTCTCAATAATCTCTCTCTGAGATGGGAGTCCTTGATGCCACACACTATCCTGTCTCTGATGAGGAGTCTCCGATATCCCCAAATCCACAGGTTGCTGCCAGTCTCCCTCAGCTCTGTCACATATCTGTCCACATTCTCCCCAGCCTCCTGATCCTTGGAGAAGAACCATATATCTCTCCACAGTCTCATTCTTTTTGGGGTCACAATGCTTATCAAATGCCTGTAAAATGTCTGCCAGAGTCCCCCTGTCTGTGCTGTCTGTGAGCAATGTTTGGGCTATTTATCTGCCTATTTCTCCAATAAAATAAAAAAAAAGCTTTAATTTTATCTTCTCATCACTGGTGATCACAGAGGGATCCACATACAGGGTGAATTCTTCCCTCCAGTGTCTCCATGTCTGTGACATGTTAGGAGAGGTGACATCCAGTCTGTGAGGGGGTTGCAGTGCAGTCTCCATTACTGACAGGGACTTCGTACTCACTGTTGTATAGATTCCGCTTCACACAATCTCAATGCTTGCCGGCTGCCGACTTGTTATTCCGAGGTTCTGTGCCCCGCTGCCACCATCTTCTGTTTGTCAGTTATTCTTATATCAGGCTTTGTAACTTATAACTTTATTCCAGTGAGCTCTTGACCTCCATTACACACGAGGCTCTCCACCACACTGATAAAACCAACAACTCCCACAACACAGAGAGGGAAAAACACATAAAAGTAGTGAGACCCCTAGAGGCCATAGACAGTATATACCTATTGCTACAGTCCCGTCATCTAAATCAATGAGGAATGGTGGCCCTGTTTTCAATTTCCCCACTTCCAGCCCGATTCAGGAAGTGGGGAAACCGCCATCTTTGTACACCCTATTGCATTGTATATGCAATGCATTAGGCTGTATAAATCATAGAGACCCCTAGTGGTGAAGCGCCCTATGGGGACTCAAAGTAAAAAAAAAAAGTTTTAAAGTGTAAAAAAAAATAAAGTATTAAAAATTCAAATCACCCTCCTTTCGCCATTTGATAAATAAAAAACCGTAGAAGAAAAAAAAATTCCAAATGTCAAAATTTTAGTTTTTTTTGGTCATTTCACATCACATAATAATTGGAATAAAATTGATCAAAAAAGTCCCAGGTATTCCAAACTGCTAGCAATAAAAAGTACACTTCAGCCCGCAAGAAAGACCCTCTAACTCACGTCTGTAGGTTATTGGTCACACAAAATGGCGCCATGGTGCAAATTTCAAAAATAGAAAATGTTTGGAATTTTTTTACATACCAAGACATAATGGAAACCATACATGTTTGGTATTGGTAGATGCATATCACCCTAGATGCTTAGTAGTGGGCTAAAAGGCAATCAAAACACTACACGCCTTAACTGGTGCTCTCCATAAGGAGAGATGTTCCCCTTCTCATACTCACTCATTGCCTCCCACCAGTCAAGCCAATATCGCTCTGCTCTACACTGATGAGGGGCAAAACCCCGAAACGCGTATGTAGATGAGCAATATTGGCTTGACAATTATTCCCTTTTGCTTCTCAAAGATTCAGTGAATCAGAAGTAAATTGAGGATTTGTTACAACCTATAGAGGGCGCAGTGAGCTTTCCAGCTCCTTTCCCATAATGCCTTGTGATATGCAGATGCTTAGTAGTGGGCTAAAAGGCAATCAAAACACTACACGCCTTAACTGGTGCTCTCCATAAGGAGAGATGTTCCCCTTCTCATACCTGTAGAATACAGATAACACATCATTTTTACTGAAGAATGAATGCCTTAAAAACAAAACTCCCACAAACATGGCTCAAGTACTTTTTTTCAAATTTTGCACCACTTAGATTTTTTTCGCCGTTTCCCAGTATATTCTATGGTACGATAAATGACAACATTAGAAAGTACATCTTTTCCCGCAAAACAAAAGCCCTCATATGTCTATTAAGGTGGAAAAATAAAAAAGTTATGGCTTTATAAAGGCGAAGAGGGAAAAAAATTAGAGCCATATTATTATGACCATCTGTCAGGAAAGGGTTAAAGGTGAAGTCATGAATTAGAAAAAAACATGTCTTCTTTCTTCTAAGAACAGAGCCACACTTGTTTACAGGTTGTGAGTGGTATTGCAGCTCATCCCCATTCACGTGAATTGAAGACAAACCCAGAGAAAACCCTTGGACATGGTACTGGTTCCTTAAAAAACAGCAGCCATTTTTCTTTAATCCTTCAAAGCTTCTTTGAAGGATTACCATACCTTCCCTCTTAATACATACTTACTGAAAGCAAATATCAAAAAAGCCCTCTAAATATAAAATATAAAAATATAAAAAAAATTTGTTATAGTGTTTTGCATCTACAGTATATTGAGATATAATTATTTGCAAATTTAGGCTCAATACTTGAGGGCTTTAGAGGATATTTCCTGTTCTGATTACTGGCAGTGCAGTGTTATAGAGACCATTAGCATATATACTGATATCCCCACATACACATCACTGCTACTATTCAAAAATACATAACACTTTATTTTATGCAATTCCAGCTAGAATTATGGTGTATTTTAAACAGCAAATATTCCCCATTATATCTATTTACATACTTAAATCTCATTTAGGCTATGTTCACACGGCTTAAAATGGGCCATATTTCGGTCCGTAATTACGCGCCGGAGTGCGTCAATTACGGGCCGAAAACGGCCCATTCATTACGGTAATCTACAGTTCTCATAGAACGGGGAGATAATTGACATGTCACTTTCTAGCGGCATATACGCGCCGCTAGCAGTGATTGTCTATGGGCCGGCGAAGTGCCGGCCCCCCGCTCACTCCCCCGCTCCGCCCCCGGCCACATGGCGTACCCGCAGTTAAGCCGTGTGAACCTAGCCTAAGGGTGCATTTCAATCCTGAAAACTAATGGAATATTGCTAGTATATTCACCAGCATCAAATACAGTAGCAGATAACCATCTCTAAGGGGATGTTCACACGGTGTGTTGGATTTATTGGATCCGTTTTTAGATACCTGTTTGGATCCATGTTTCAGACCCTAAACAGACCTAAACACGCATCTAACAATGTGCAGTGTGATTTCCATTGCTTTCAATGTAAAACACAGACCAGTGATCGGCGCCGCATGTTTACATATGTCTATCTGATGTGTCTTTCAGATCCGTTCAAAGTATTGATATGTTAATTCTTGATCCATTTTACACAGCAGACGCCCTATTTAAAACTAAAGGGTATGTTTCTGCTGCTGCCAAAACGCATCCAAACACGCACCTGCGATTTACGCAGCACTTTTGAATGTGTATTTCAGATCTAAAAACGGATACAACACATCGTGTGAACATATCCTATACCCATATAAACATTGAACCAGTGGAACACCAGAAATGCATTACTTCTGTGCCTTATGAATGAAAAAAAACAGGGTTTAGCAGTTTCATTACGCTGTGTTTCCTCACCTACTGAGTCAAGGCAGGCACACCAGGTCCCTAACTTTATGCGTATGTTCACACAGCGTCTTTGCGGGGCATATTTCGGTGCGTAACTGGGCTGCAATACGCCTGAAGTGCACCCCGCAAATGCAGTAATTCATGGTTCTCATTGACAGATATGATTACTTGCCATTTTCCCCGATGCATATTATACGCCGGGAGAAATAAATGACATGGAAAGTGAAAGTCTATGGGAGCCGGCACAGAGTGTTCTAGAGGTACGCGCTGGCCAGCATGTAATTCTAAAACACCCGACGTATAGCAGAGTATACAGTATGCCCCAAAGACGCTGTGTGAGCTCACCTATTACCTCTCTGTGGGGCAAAGCCACCATGCAATCATGGTTGTGCTCCATTCACAATGAGTATAATGGCTTTAAAACCCTTAATAAATTACAATATTTTTCATATATTAGGCATTAGTAATGCATTTTGGATGTTGCAGTGATTCAATGTTTGAATGGATGTTAGTGCTGGCTATGTGCTGCGGTGTTTGATGGTTTGCTTTCTGCAGTCACAACAGTGTGCACTAACATCTATACAAATTGCAAATGGTTGTGCGGGCTAGCTTGGATTGTGCATTTAGAAGAATGGTTGCTTCCATCTTAGCCATGCAGTCCTCTCACCTGGCTGCATGGGGCCCTTGCACTCAGTGTGAATGGAGCCCTGCCCTGAATGCAGCTAGTCTTGCCCCACAGAGAGGTTTTAGCGTTAGGGACCCACCTGGTAAGACTGTTTTAATATAGTAAGTGGACAAATGCAACTCCATCAAACGGTGCACTAAATGTTTTTATTCGTTCCATATAGACGGAGTAGTAGTAATGCATTTTGGATGTTCCACTGGTTCAATGTTTGTATGGGTTTTAGTACTGGCTATGTGCTACTGTATTTGGTGTTTGAGAGGTTGCTTTCTGCAGTTACGACAGTGTGCACTAGCGTCTATACATATTGCAAACAGATATCATAAGATATGCCGTTACTTTGTGGATGATGGGTGTCTGATCTCTGGGACTCCTCCCAATCTTGAGAAGGAAGGGACCACAATGCTGATTCAGGGCTACAGACCCTTTACAGCAGGGGTTCCCAAACTCCAGCCCTCATGCCCTACCAACAGGTCATGTTTTCAGGATCTCCCACAGAATGCACTGACAATAATTATATCACCTGTGCAGCATAATTAAATCACTTGTGCACTGCTAAGGGTGCTTTTTTGATGCGTTTTTTCTGCAGGAAGGCACAACAATTAATGCTATACATTGTTGCACAAAAAACGCAACCAAAAAAACGCATTAAAAACGCACCAAAACCGCACCGTGTGAAAGCCCCCTAAGGAAAGCCAGAAAGCATGACCTGTTGGTGGGACGTGAGGACTGGAGTTTGGGAACCCCTGCTTTACCGTTTTCCCTGCACATTTGCAAATGGCCACCTGGTTTTTGCGGTAATTGAATTGCTGCCCCTTTTAAGCGAATTTAAAGCTGTAGGTCCTTAGACATCCAGCTGGCTGGGAGTGCTGTAGTGTAGGGAGAGCTGTGAATGGACTGCAGCTATAGCCTCTTGTTTCAGAAGATTAGTGGGGGCCCTAGAGGTTGGACCCTAGCAATCATAAAGTAATGGCATAATGAGAATAAAATATCCTTTTAATAAAACTACAATTAAATAAGACCTGAGTCTATACATAAGGGATAATAATCATGAAAAGAGCAGTGTTCGTATTAACAAAGGCACACATCAAAACACCGAGAACATTATTTTCTGTTCATTCATTTTAGGAAATGAATTAAAAAATAAACTTCATTTAGTTGCTTCTGTTCCACATGAGTCACAGAAAATTACTGAGGAAAAAATCCAGATTCCTTATTTATTATTTTTGCCTTTAAAGTGGAAATGACAGCAATCAGCCCGGATCATTATTTTGTTCTTCATTTTCTGTACTGTATTGAAAAGTACAAAGAAGTTGAGCTGAGCAGTCATAGTATATAAATGACAATAACATGACTAAATGATAAAACATGCTAATAATACAAAATAATGGAGCAGTTGTGTGCACTTGAAAGAAAGGTTTATGACTACAGATGAGAACTAACATAAAGTGGAAATTAGAATTCACTGTTTGACTGTAATTTATTTTTATATTATAAATTAATACTGTTCTAAGGGTTAATGCTCCCAATTAGTTCCTTTAAAAAAAAAAAAAAAAAAAAAAAGCAATTGACAACCAGAGTATTTGAAAGAGATCATATTTACTTGCCACCTGACAAGATATGCCATAAACGACTTAGGTCCCATTTGTGGGTTAGCTGCCCTTGGAACTCCCATAGAAGTGAACTGAGAAAGCTTCACATGTGTAGTCACCTCTCCGTCTGCTGTGGGCATGGAGATTGTCCTAAAGGTGAGGCCTGCATCTAGTTTTTTCCTTTTCATTTATCAAATACCCTGTTTATATGCCATAAATGTCTAAAATAAGAATACACCTTCAATAATTCTTCAGATATGTACAGTTGCATATAATCTTGATTGATATATTTCACCAATGAGAAATAAAGCTTAATGGTTACAGTCACACTAGTTGGCACTGTAACATTTTTGCAAAAATACAGGGTTAACAAAAATATAGCAATATTAGGTACCTGTTCACTTTACAGGAACTCCTCCCAGGCCTATGGGACTTTAAATAGGTCCAAACTAGTCACATACTTCCCACTATCTATCTGTTAATTGTCCCCCTCACTTTTCCACACATTTAGGGCCACATGTATGAAAACTGTCTAGGTCTAAAATTCACTTTGTTGCCCATAGCAACCAATCAGAGCGCCTTCTCATTTTATATAGTGCTCTGGAAAAATGAGAGGGGTGCTCTAATTGGTTGCTATGGGCAACAAAGTTAATGTTAGACCTAGACAGTTTTCATTCATGCGGCCCTTAGTTACTTCACACTATGTACATTCACATACACAAATGCAAAAATAGAATAAATAAAGGTATCACTCAGCAGTCTTTCAGATGCATAGTGCCCATTAAAAGTGAAAGGCAACTAGTTACAAAAATGGATGCAGTTCCAGGAGGGTAGAATATGATGTATATTCTACCTTCCTGGAACTGCATCCATTTTTGTAAATATACCCGTAAGTGACAAGGTGACTATTATGAACTGGGGATGATATTGTGGGAAGAGATGGCACAGCAAGACATGTACACAAGCACATACCTTTGAATGTAGGACTTACAATGGCTTTACCAAGTAGAGGTATTTTGAGGATTTGTTCACACAATGGATTGTAACAAGGGCTTTAATGTGGATTTCCTGTTCAACATCCTTGGGCAAACTGACAGCCATTCATTTGAATAGTAAGTTTGTGTTGGAGTTCACACAGTGAACTACATCATGGATTTTCCACAATATGGATATAAAATCTGTGGTGTGGAAAAAAACCCAAAAACGTGTTCATTCTTTTGACCGGATCCTTATTGGATCCCACTCAGGGTGGGGCGGGAGGTCGGGACGCTGGGTCGCCCCATTGCAATCGCGCTGATCCGACTCAGAAAAAAAAAAAAAACTCTGTATGTGAAAAGTCGCCTTTTTTAGTCCGATGTGTGAACATAGCCTTAGTATAGCAGTTACAAGTCACACACACAGAGGTATAAGAGGCCTAAGCTTCAATAACAAATGTGATGTGCAGCTCTGTTAAAGCAATCACTATCTCAGTCTTTGTTCCCCGTAACAGGAGTTTAGTAACACATAGGGCAACGTGCATGAAATTTGGTGTGCAAATGCCATATTTCATGCATATCATAATATCATAGAATGTGCCTGATTTATGAACCTGCGGGTCATAAATCAGGCGTATTCTAGTGTAACACGACATTTCTGGCTCAGGTATACCACTCTGAAAGAGGTTTACCTGTTCCAGCAGTAATACACCTGGAATTGCCATAGCGAAGTTATAAATCTATAGCTTCGTACGGTTCTAGTTCCCCCCGAAATCAGGTGCATTACAAAGTGCCGCTTGTGTTCTGTAATGAGCCTGATAATGGCTTTTTAGTAATGCGAACGGGGCAGCGCCTGATGTTGGGCTGAAAGTACGCCAGACTTTTGATGCAGCCCCGTTCATACATGTCCCCCATAGTGTTAGCTAAGCCCTGACGCTAAGGGTACTCTACTACCAAGTCTCTATCAGCAACAGGCCCCGCTTCAGAGTTCATGACCCTAGGCAGCGCCTATCTATGGCTGTCTATGACCAAAATACCCACTCCCACATGACTTCCCCTTACCAAGAAGACACTGAGACATGGGTTGGATAAATTGGCCACAGCAGCCATTTTATTAACAAACAAGTAACAGAAATCTTACAAAACAATGGGTATTGAAGAACCCTCAAATACCCATGTTTCATTATCCCTTCCCCCAAAAGCCTATCTGACCCTACCCTAACTAAAACTTGGGGCTGAGGTCCTTGGAGCTATGATTTCCCAACCAATCATGGTCTGGCGAAAACTCCTCCTTCTCTCTCAGCCATTGCCCCCAGCCGTAAACCCCCGGCTTCAGGGCACCAAAAGCCACCTCTGGCGGCTAACCATTCTTGCGCTCCCAAGGACTCTGCCCTGTGGAGCCCCAACCTTCGCCAGCCTGGTCACTCAACCACTGGGAGCCAAGCGGAGCCTGACTCCCCCACTAATTTTCACCACCTCCAAGGACCCCAAAACCCGCCATAGCTAGCGTGCGTGACCCCCTTACGAGCGCGACGCCCCCACCAGACCCAAGGCTCTCTCAATCCCATCCCGAATGCCTAATAGCCACAGATCCAGGCCGATGGCGTTAAGGTGAACACCATCCTGACGCCAAAACTCACCCTCCCCTGGCTCCAGCTCCCTATGTCTTACCACAAACCCCCCCATTCCTACCATGAATGAAAGCCAATGCCCTATCACCTTGATTCTCGCCCAGTTAATGCCCGGGAGAGATTCCGCATGCCTCCATGCCCGCCTAGGCACTATATCGGACCAAACCGTCGTCATCCTAGGATACATAGACCACAACCGTAACAAATCATGTCGCATATCCTTGATCAGCTCCTGTAAAGGTCGCATCCCCAGGTCGTTACCCCCAATGTGGAAGACCACAATATCGGGCGGTCGATCCCAGCCCACTAGACATTGAAAGTCCAACAGGACTTGACTCCAAACCATCCCACGCTTGCCAATCCATCATAACGTTGCAACCTCTTCCGGGATACCAAGCTGACGACCACTCATCCGCAGTGCCGCTCTCTGGGCACCCCAATGTACGAATGAATGTCCTTAGATCCAGACCAGGAAACGCCCTGTAATGAAAATTAATACAGAACAGCAACACATTCCGTAAGCGGAAGCTAAACACTGCCCCCCACTAATTACTTTCTTTTATTCTCAAGCCAACATCCCCCCCCCTTTTCTTACAACTGTACCAGGTGAGGTCGGATATATAACCGATAACGATCGGATTCCCACCGGCCTGTCGCACCGCCGCCGCGTCCAACCCCAAACTTGCCGCTTCTGTGGCGGCACCAATCCTGAAGGAGTGCGGCGCAAATTGCGTCGGATCCAACCCCAAATCTCCTAAGCAGCGTCGAAACACCGCTGTGAACTGGAACCGGGATAGGAAGCTCCCATCCCGTTGCCTAATAAAAGTCTTAAAACAATCAACCGGGCTCCACCGACTGCCCCCAGGCGCACCAGTTTCCCTCGGCCCTTCTGATCAGTCTTTGACCTACGGATACAAACTTGAAGACTCCCCGTATGCAGATCAACATCCTCTAGGGACAAACCCCCAGCCACATTTTTTCTCGGACAAACGTGTTCCCCAATCCTGAGAGCCCCGAAAAAGGCCAAAGAAAATGCAAGGCGAAACAACGAAACCTCAAAACCCGACGAACAGATATCCAACAGCTTCTGCCCAAGTTTTTCCAACAGCTGAAACACAACCGGTCGACGCCTATCCACCTGTGAAGATCCCCGTCTATAACCTTTTAAAGCCTGTTGCACCCCAAATGATTTAGTCACATCTATCCAGCCCCGAACCTTAAAACCAAAAGCCAAAGCCGATATACAGCGCGACACCTTGGAGACCGACCACCCTTCATTGGCTGCATGCCCAATGCAGCTAAAAAGCGCCGCCGCCATGTCCTCGTTTGTAGAAAGAGGGCCCACTACCTCCAACCAATGTTCCCAAAGTGCCCACGATACGGCATAAGCATCCCAGGTTCCTTTTGCTAGTGAAGCTCGGACCAGTCGGTTTGCGGAATCGAAACCAAGGTCCACAGTTCCGCGGGGCACTCCATTCCCACTTCTGCCGCCTCCGGAGCCAGTTCCCGAAAGCGCTCCAACTGGAAACGAGATAAAGCATCGGCCATGTCATTTTTTACCCCTGGAACGTGCGCCGCCACCACCCACATATTCAACTCCAAACACCTCAATATTAGCCGCCGCAGTAAACAAAGGACTAGAGGAGAAGAGGCCGATAAAGAATTAATCGCCTGCACCACACTCATGTTATTGCAATTAAAACGAATCTTCCTATCCCTGAACTGCTCCCCCCAGATTTCCACCGCCATTACTATCGGGAACAGTTCCAAAGAGTCAGATTCCTCACCAGCCCCGTCTGCACCCAAGACCCGGGCCAATGCCCCACACACCAATCCCCCTGGCAGTAAGCTCCAAACCCCACACTCCCAGCCGCGTCAGTAAAAACCTCCAAATTGGAGACTGCCCTATCCAAAATAATGGACCGCCCGTTATAACGTTCCAAAAAGGAATACCACACCCTCAAATCCTGTTTCATCCCTCCGGACACCCGGATAAAATGGTGAGGGGTCTTAATCCCCGCCGTAGCCCCCGCCAACCGCCGAGAAAATACCCTCCCAATGGGCATAACGCGGCAGGCAAAATTCAGCTTACCCAAAAGGGACTGTAAGTCCCTAAGCATCACCTTCTTGCTTCCCATGATCTTCCCTATCTCCCGCCTCATATCCTCCAGCTTGTCCTCTGGCAAGCTACATTCCATGAGCAAGGAATCAATCCTAATGCCCAAGAAATTAATAGCCGTAGTAGGGCCCTCGGTTTTTTCAGGGACCAATGGCACCCCAAAATGCCCCGCCACCCATTGCATTGATGCCAACAGCGACCCGCATACCTCTGAGTCCGCTGGGCCAATGCATAAAAAATCATCCAAGTAGTGGATGATCGAGGGCACCCCCGACACGTCCCTTACCACCCACTCCAGAAAAGAACTGAATGCTTCAAAGTAGAAGCATGATATTGAACACCCCATCGGCAAACACCGATCCATGTAGAAATCCCCTTCCCAACAGCAACCTAATAAACGCAAACTATCCGGATGCACCGGCAACAGCCGAAAGGCGGATTCAATATCCGTCTTGGCCATGAGAGCCCCGCGGCCATACTTCCTAATCCAGCGGAGCGCTGCGTCAAAAGAAGTATAGACCACCGAACATTATTCGGGGTCAATGCCGTCGTTGACTGGTAACCCCCTAGGAAATGATAGATGATGAATCAACCTAAATTTATTGGGTTCCTTCTTTGGGACCACCCCCAAAGGAGAGACCACCAGGTCGGGAATTGGCGAGGATCCAAAGGGGCCTGCCATCCTGCCTAATGCACCCTCCTTAGCCAACTTAACCGTAACCAGCCCCACGTGTAACCTCGCCGACCTTAAATTTCTTGTAGAAAAAGGAACGACATGAGCAGGCGACGGGATACGAAAACCCTCGCTAAACCCCTTCTCTAATAACGCCGCCGCCGACCGATCCGGGTACCTATTTAGGTACGGTACCATCGCGAGGATGTTCACCGGCGTCGCTCCCCTGAGAAGCACCAGCTCCTCTTCCCCTTCCCTTTCGCATACACCGTGATGCCCCATGGGATGCTGCGCTGCACACGGAGCAGACATGCTTAAAGCGGCATCCTGTCCCAAAACGACACTGGTTGTCATTAAACTGCCAGCAGATACCGGCCTTAAATCCTCCCTGAGAACTGCCCCCCAAACGACCCGGTACCCCCCTGCTGCCCGGAGCCACCTCCGCTTTTCCTCCTCCTCCTTTTTACTTTCGTCCCGTTTTCCTTTTGCTAGATTAAATTTTTCAAGAGGGAGGAGGGAAAAGATCTCGACGTACTCGTCTTGCCATATCTTTTCCTTAACCTCCTTCTTTAGATGTGCACCTAACGGGCCCTCAAAACATACGTAGACCTCTCCTTTCGCTTTATCATCTAAAAGAACCCTATCCAGGGAATCCTGTTCTGTTTGCACCGAAACAGTCACCCCTCTACCCTGTGTACTATCCCCTCCCAACTCACTTGCCCCCATCGGACCTCCCAAAGAGGTCACCGCCGAACCCCATGCCGATACCGGAGATGGGCCCACTGGTCCGCTCAACCCCTGAAACCGAACCAATAGATCTCTCAAACTGCCCGCCAATTCCTGCCACGTCAGAAACCCCCCTCCCGTCGGAGATCCCTCCATCACCGAACCCCGTGACGAACACCCCGACGGTGACAAAACACACATAGAAGACGACTCACCAGGCTGCATGGGAGCTGTGTTCCCGCCAGCCACGCTGCCCGATCCCTGAAGATGGTCGCCTGGCTCTCGGTCGTTGCCGACTCCTCCTCGCATGCCAACCTCAGAAGGCCGTCGACTCCGGACAAGATGCACCTCCGACCGAAGCCGCTCACCCGACTCCCTCGGCAGAGGGCCCCCAAGTGGACCCCCACGTCCCTGGGCCTCGTTCCCCCGCTGCCTGTCTGAGCTGCGCCAGCAGCTCCTCCACAGCCTCCACATTGGCCATTTTCCTCTCATAGTAATACGTTGGTGGCACAGGTTTGAAAATCGCCAACAGCCTGCCTGCGCGCGACGCGGGACTCGGCCTTATATGCCGGCCCTTCCCACCTGCCGCGCGCTTAGCTCCGCCCCCTGACCTCGCGCCACTGCAGGCGCGCCGGGTCATGTGGGACCGACCTCTACGGCTGCGCCCCCGCGTCCGGCCCCGGCCTGGAATGGGGGATGTTCAAACAGCGGATTGACTCTGTATTTACGAACGTTTTTAGATGAGTGTTTGGGTCCATGTTTCAGACCCTAAATGGACCCAAACACACATCTAACAGTATGTATTGGGATTTTAATTGCTTTCAATGTAAAACATACATCAGCGTTCAGACGAGTGATCGCCGATGCATGTTTTACATACGTCTTTCTGATCAGTAAATGTAAATTCTTGATCCAAAAGACGCAGCAGACGCCCGATTTAAAACTATAGGGTGTAATCCTACTGCAGCCAAAATGCAGCCAAACATGCACCCGCGTGTTGGAGGCGTTTTGTATGCAATTTACGCAGCAATTTTTGGATGTGTTTTTCGGATCCAAAAACGGATCCAACAAGCCGTGTGAACATACCCTTAGTCAGCCTCTGCACTAGATCTGCTATACATATATTAGAAAGCTATAGTTCTATGGATATATTTCTGAATGATATTGATTGATAATTCACACTGACTAGGTTTGAGACAGCAAATCAGGAGTTAAACTACACCTGGTCATTAACTTCAGCTATATAAGGAGTGTTAGCTTGCTTACAGGTCATGCTATGATTAAGGGTCCGCTGCATGGGGTAGACTGGAAACGTGGCAAAGCCCTGTAAAGCGCTTCTCATTGTTTTTACTAATATTACAATGGGACAATAAAGATTTGAATTTTATTATACCGTGTGCTGAACCACTATCCTTCATCTATCAAGATTCTCTTCACCTGTGGCAGGGTGTTTTTGTTCGTGCATCGGACCTCTCATTGATGCAGCTTTATGAAGGAAACGGTGAGCTGATACACTCGTTTCTTGTATTCAGCCTCTGCATTACTTTGACTTTACTAACTTAGATGATTTAGAAGAAACAGCTATCATATATGTCACAGATGTCACACTTCTGCTCCAGGAGCCCTCTGCCCTTAGGAGTCTCTCCGACTGCTAAGAGTCAATGGCTGTAGGTACTATTCACTACCGCTGCCCTCATTGTAACTGATAGGAATCATGTGAAACGCCTTCACAACCCTAAACAGCACTTTAGGCTAAGTTCACACGGCTTAAAATGAGACGTATTTCAGTCCGTAATTACGCGCTGTACCGCACTAATTCCGGCTGGACTCCGTCCCAGTCATTACGGTAATCCACAGTTCTCATAGAGAACTATGGATTATGTCTCCTCTCCCTGCTCCTCGAATTTGCCGCGGGGAGAGATAAGTGACATGCCATTTACTAGTGGCGTATACGCGCCGCTAGTAATCATAGTCTATGGGCCGGCGAGGTGCCGACCCCCCGTCCCCGTCCACACGGCATAATTGCGGGGCATAATTATGCCCCGCAAATAAGCCGTGTGAACATAGCCTTACAGATAATCTCAGTCACAACTATCTCTTTCATATGCTTTTGCTCAGCATCAGTTTGACTGCCAATATGTCTTACCACTGTTCCATGGGTGGCTTGTCACACACACCAGGATTGCTTCTGTATCACTTACTTACAACTCAGTTTAACCTTGCACTACATGTCACATTAGCAGAAACGGGCTGCTTCAGGGGCTCAGCTGGAGACTTGCCTGCCAGTTAGTCATGAGGTCTCCAAGCCACTAATTGCCTCTGCTATGGAGCTGTCCATATTAGTCCCACTTGACCACCTGCAGCAGTCATGGTGCATGAGGGTGATATTCCCCAGTGCCATATTACTAACCACACAGACACTTCAAAAGCACAATGCAATAGTGCAATAAGGCTTCCTCTGATAGTAATCTTTATCTCAACCTCCTTTCATACCAAAACCATACAAGTAATTTCCCATGCACTGATGTTTTAATTTGGAGTTCACCAGCTCCTGATGTATTTACATACACTCACCCCCACTTTTATTTAGGTACACCAGCTAGTAAGGGTTTGGGAAACCCCTTTTGCCTTCAGAACTGCCTCAATTCTTCGGGGCATAGATTCCACAAGGTGTTGCAACGATGCTCAATTGTTACCAAGGGGCTCAAAGAGTGCCAAGAAAATATTCCCCCCACACCATTGACACCAAACCCCCACCCTTGAACCGTTGATACAAGGCAGGATGGATCCATGCTTTCATGTTGTTTGACGCCAAAATTCTGACCCTACCATCCGAATGTCGCAGCAGAAATCGAGACTCATCAGACCAGGCAACGTTTTCCAATCTTCTACTGTCCAATTTCGATGAGCTTGGGCAAATTGGAGCCTCAAGTTTCCTGTTCTTAGCTGAAAGGAGAGGCACCCGGTGTGGTCTTCTGCTGGTGTTCCCATTTCCCTAAAGTTCGCCGTACTGTGCATTCAGAGAATGGCTCTTCTGCCACCTTGGTTGTAACGGGTGGCTATTTGAGTCACTTTTGGGCCTTTCTATCAGCTAAAACCAGTCTGCCCATTCTCCTTTGACCTCTGGCCATCAACAAGGATTTCCGCCCACAGGACTGCGCTCACTGGATGTTTTTTCTTTTTCGGACCATTCTCTGTAAACCCTAGAGATGGTTGTGCGTAAAAATTTCCCGGGAGATCAGCGGGTTTCTGAAATACTCAGGACCACCCCTTCTGGCACCAACAACCATGCCACGTTCAAGGGCACTCAAATCACCTTTTTCCCCATACTGATGCTCGTTTGAACTGCAGGAGATTGTCTTGACCATGTCTACATGCCTAAATGCACTGAGTTGCCGCCATGTGATTGGCTGATTAGAAATTAAGTGTTAACGAGCAGTTGGACAGGTGTACCTAATAAAGTGGCCGGTGAGTGTATATTCCCAAACAGACAGTCCATACAGATGGACCAATATCATACCGCAATGCAATGACTACCTGCTGGTATCCATGAGGAGCACAAAGCTAAAAAAAAAAACAATAATGTTCTCATTCAAGCTAGCAGGCACCAGTGTAAAAAAAAAAAAAAAAAGTGCTGCTACTTTACCATTCAGTAGGGGCATTGGCAGACACCATAGCTGCTTTAACTTTTTGTAGCTCCTTCAAAGTTAAAACAAATTATTGTTTAACTCACGTTTTTATTTTAAACACAATTCTAGGATTTTTCTTTTTTTTAATTTTCCATATCACTTTCAATAATTTTTTAAATATTTCTTAAGTCCTGCAGCTTTCACTTTGAACACTAGGCCTAGCAATAGTCTAACACTTCCTGTTCTGTAGAGAAAGATTTTCAGTAGTCTGATCATTAACAGCACAAGCAAGGTTACGCTGAAAGGTGACACCAATGTGTATAGATAACACAGGATCCACCAGTCACAATAGGAAACAGTCACAGCTCCCCCTCTCCCTCTCCCTGCACACTGACTTCTTTCCAGGTCACAGAGCATGACTAGAAAACTCTCCTATGGAAGTCAGTGGGACTGATCCAGTCCACAGGCTCCTATGTGCATGAAGCTGCTGTAAAGTATCTCTCTGACTGCTGTTAAAGCTGTGCAAGCAAGAATGCTGTCCTCACAATCATATATAGATGACCAAATTGAAAAATCTACAATCAGAACATAAAAATGGCTAATAAGAAAATAATATGGATCAGGGTCTTCATTTAATAAGTAAAAAAAAAAAATTGGCAACAGATTTCCTTTAATGGGAGTCCCACGGCTGCTGATGTTTAACAACCAGAGTAAATAATCCCTGGCTGGTGAAACATTTGGCCTGGTTCACAAGTCAAGGACAAACCCTGTTTAGACTAATGCAGAGACTGTACATTAGTTAACTTGGCCGCCTATCATCATCAGGTTATTAAGAGAGGGTGTACTACCACAGGGAATGATTGCTAGAAATTGCTATCAAGATTTTTTTTTTAAATAAAATCATTGTATGCACAGTCAGTCTGAGTGTAGACAGCATGCAGATCTGGAAGACAGACACTGCACAGAAATGGACATAAATCACAAAAAATGCAGGTTTCTCAGAATTACCCAGGGAAGGAGTTGTGGACCTTTTCTGCATTCTCTCATATCGGTCTCTGCTTTTATGCAAAGAAACAAGGGTACGCTTGTCTGAAATCCCAATAACTCCATTGTCAAACACTAGTAAAGCGAGACTGAGGGACCTTACTCAAATGATGTTACGTAATTTTGGCAATTGGGAACATCTACTGACTGACATTACCTGCCTTGTAATATCCATATATTTATCAAATCCATAAAACCACTTCTTGAACTGGATTAACCAAACAACCACAAAAAATTACGTAATTTGTGTACGTACCGGATACAGAGAAAAAACTGACTAAGGACAATCTGCTTTAAAAATATAAGATACTTGTCTCCTAATCAGGTGTATCTGTACCTTTACCTTTGTTAAGATCATAGAACTGCCTCCTCCATGTCTGCACCCCTCTCTGTATAGATCATATATTTGCACACTTCCCAGTACTCCTCTCTGTACATATCAACTATCTGCACAATTCGCAATATCTGTACTCCTCTCTGTATGTAACATATATTTGCACACTTCCCATGATGTTGGGTAAATGTTGGTACGATGTGTGCTGACTGTTGTGTTAGGCTATATTCACACAGCTGAAATTGGGACATATCTCGCCCTGTATTTCGTGCCATAGTGCACTCAATATGGGGCGAGATACGTCCCAGTCAGAGAACTATGAATTACGTCAGGGGCGTAACTAGAGAAGCCAGGGCCCCAAAGCAAACTTTTAGATGGGGCCCCCTCCCCCTCCCCCACCTCACTGACCAAGACCTTGTACCTGTTCATGCTGTTAGATAATGTAGATAATACAAGGGGCAAATACCTCACCATACATATCACCATCATACGGCTACCAAAAAAATCTCACTATACCAAGACTAACATTACCAATAACACTACTACATATGGACCTGACTATACCACCAGAACACGACCACAAAGTGACTGAATAATATCCCTACTCTATTACTGATCAGTACACAAAGACCAATAGTACCGCCATATAGTGACCATATAGTGGTATATACTAGTGTACACAGGCTCTGCAGATAACCACCATACAGGCTCTGTATATAACCACCATACAGTGACCATATAGTGGTAGACACCAGTGTACACAAGGCTCTGTAGACATATAAGTGATTACAGTGTAGTTACATCTTGTGAGTCACAGGTGACGTTTCTCTACCGAGTCATTGACTTTCCCCCTTGTTCTGCATCCGGTCCAGTCCGCCATCATGATGACGTCTCCCGACCACTTGTCACTGCAGATTTAGACACAAATATCTTAGAATCCTGACTTTTCCAGCACCTGCCCCCCTGGCTATATGGGGTCCATTTAGGCAGGCGGGTTTAGATAGGATATATAGGGCACCAAATAGGAAAGGTTTAGGTCGCCAATAGAGTGCCCATATAGGCAGGCAGGGTTTAGGTAGCTATAGGGAGCCATACAGGTAGACAGGGGTTAGGTGGGCTATAGGGGCCATATAGGTAGGGTTTAGGTAGCTAAAGGGGCCCCATATAAGTAGACAGGCAGGCTTCGGGGGCTATATAGGTAGGCAAGCTTTAGGAGGCTATAGGGGCTACATAGGCAGACAGGCTTCACGGTAGCTATAGGGCTATTCAGGCAGGCAGGCTGGGGGGTATAAAGGCAGGCTTATGGGGGTCTACAGGCAGGCTTATGGGGGTCTACAGGCAGGCTTATGGGGGTATACAGGCAGGCTTATGGGGTATACAGGCAGGCTTATGGGGGTATACAGGCAGGCTTATGGGGTATACAGGCAGGCTAATGGGGGTATACAGGCAGGCTATGGGGGTATACAGCAGGCTTATGGGGGTATACAGCAGGCTATGGGGTATACAGGCAGGCTTATGGGGGTATACGGCAGGCATATGGGGTATACAGGCAGACTATGGGGTATACAAGGAGGCTAATGGGGTATACAGGCAGGCTATGGGGTATACAGCAGGCTTACGGGGGTATACAGCATGCTATGGGGTATACAGGCAGGCTATGGGGTATACAGGCAGGCTTATGGGGGTATACAGGCAGGCTAATGGGGGTATACAGGCAGGCTAATGGGATATACAGGCAGGCTAATGGGTATACAGCAGGCTTTGGGGTATACAGCAGGCTAAGGGGGTATACAGCAGGCTATGGGGTATACAGGCAGGCTTATGGGGGTATACAGGCAGGCTATGGGGTATACAGGCAGGCTAATGGGGTATACAGGCAGGCTATGGGGTATACAGCAGGCTATGGGGGTATACAGCAGGCTATGGGGTATACAGGCAGGCTTATGGGGGTATACAGCAGGCTATGGGGTTATACAGCAGGCTATGGGGTATACAGCAGGCTTATGGGGGTATACAGGCAGGCTATGGGGTATACAGGCAGGCTAATGGGGTATACAGGCAGGCTATGGGGTATACAGGCAGGCTAATGGGGGTATACAGGCAGGCTAATGGGGTATACAGCAGGCTTATGGGGGTATACAGCAGGCTATGGGGTATACAGGCAGGCTAATGGGGTATACAGGCAGGCTAATGGGGGTATACAGGCAGGCTAATGGGGTATACAGGCAGGCTATGGGGGTATACAGGCAGGCTAATGGGGTATACAGCAGGCTTACGGGGGTATACAGCAGGCTTACGGGGTATACAGGCAGGCTAATGGGGTATATAGGCAGGCTTAAGGGGGGTATACAGGCAGGCTAATGGGTATACAGGCAGGCTAATGGGGTATACAGGCAGGCTATGGGTTATACAGGCAGGCTAATGGGGTATACAGGCAGGCTTAGGGGGTATACAGGCAGGCTTAGGGGCATACAGGCAGGCTTAGGGGCATACAGGCAGGCTTAGGGGGTATACAGGCAGGCATAGGGGGTATACAGGCAGGCATAGGGGGTATACAGCAGGCTTAGGGGTATACTGGCAGGCTTAGGGGGTATACAGGCAGGCTTAGGGGGTATACAGGCAGGCTATGGGGCATACAGGCAGGCCCGGGCATTCAGAGGCGGGATGCGCCTCTGAACGTCGGCGGGCCCAGGAGCGGCATTACCGGGGTAGCGGACGCGGTAGCAGCTGCCCCGGGGCGTGGGCCCCCCTAAGCGCACAGGCCCTGGAGCAACTGCTACCCCTGCAACCCTGGTAGTTATGCCCCTGGATTACGTCTCCTCTCCCCGCTCGGGGAGATAAGTGACATGTCAATTACTAGCGGCGAATACACGCTGCTAGTAATGAACGTCTATGGGGCCGGCGGGCTGTCCCTCCCCCACCCCTCCGCCCCATGGAAGCTCGCGCCGATCGGTGCGAGCTCCCAAACACACAGCATAATTGCAGGGCGTAAGTACGCACCGCAATTGTACTGTGTGAACATAGCCTTAATGTTAAAGGGGTCGTCTACTTTGAATCTTATAATCCACAGATGAGTTCTGTGTAATGCATCTATTAGGTGACTGTATAGATTAAACATAGCGTCATCTACAGTTCTGTGCAAAAGGTTTAGGTAGGTGTGGAAAAACATGCTGCAAATGAAAAAATAGAAGTGTTAATATTTTATTTTTATCAGTTAACAAAATACAATGTGAATGAATAAGAGAGACATCAAAATCAAATTATTATGAGTCGTGTTGCAGTTCACCTACCAAGCCCTGGGCGCAATCGTGTGTCACCCTCTTTCTTCATGGTGCTTGTGTGCCACCACCCTCACTCATCTCTCTGGCTAGCATCCTCTGCTCTCTGTGCGCATCTCTGCTGGTGCTTCACTAGGGCCCTAGGAGTTCCCATTTGGTGGAGTCCAAGCCCCCTTGCAAAGGTTGAGGGTGAAGACAAGGGACTCCTTAGTCTCTGTTTCCCGGCAAGGCCCTACACCAAACTTATGATTGGCACTGAGGATCAACCCCTGCCATGTTAGAAAAATCTGTATTTTCTGTCACCATCATTTCCCTTTAAAATATCCTCAGTTTTTCTAGGTAAACTTGAACACAGTTTTTTAAAGTGTTTGGCAGCGAGGTTGTTCCAAACATCTTGGAGAAGTAAACACAAATAATCTGTGAATGTAGCTGATCAGATCCTTCTGTCTATTCATGTAACCTGTAACCCTAGACTGACTGGATGATGATGAGATCAGGTCTTGTGAAGGCCACACCATTACTTTCAGGTCTCCTTGTCTATGCTGAAGATAGTTTTTAAAATCATTGGCTGTATGTTTGGGGTTGTTGCCCTGCTGCAAAATAAATTTAGAGCCTATCACATGCCTCCTTAATGGTAGACATCTGATTGGCAGCATTTTTACAGCATTTTTTCCATACCTGCCTTGTTCACAGTACTGTAACCATCTATGGGGTAACTGAGTAGAAATTAGGGTGCAATAATAAATCCGGCTATTGGTATCTTCTTCACTATGTGTATTTACTTGTATCTTTTTAGATAATGTCCTGTTGTTAAAAATGTTAACTGTGAAAAGTAAAGTAGAAGGATGAGACAGAGAAGAATGTGTAATTCGTTTTTCACAGACACTGGTAGACATAAGACACCCTGGGAGGTAGCAATAATATAGACGTTCTGCTCCCCAATAAACTACTGTTACATACCTGAATAGTGCTACCCAGATACCAAGGGTCACATGACTGACACGATCTTTAGCCACATAGTTAGTGCAGGGGAGCCAGTACTATTTGTGCTGCAGTACGGCTCCAATCCGTCCCAGTAACTACGGTAATCCACAGTTCTCATAGAGAACTATGGATTCCGTCGCTCCTCCCCACTCGGCGAATACGCTGAGGGAGGAGAAAGTGACATGTCAATTATTTACGCCGTGTATGCGCTGTAGATAATGACAGTCTATGGGGCCGGCGAGCTGCCAGCCCCCCGCCCCGCTGCACGACTGCCGGTGTAATTGCGGGGCGAAATCCGTCCCTGAAATTTACCCCGGGAAAAATAACCCGGGTGGAAACGAGGCCTAAAGAGTTGTTATCCCTTCATAGGGCTTAAAATTACAAAAATAATCTCCCGGGAAACTAAATTCGTTTCGTATTGTATCCCGGGAGGGGGGGGGGGGGGGGGGAAAAAAGAAAAGTGGGAAATGTAAATTTTGTTAGTGGGGGCTGACAATGCATGTCAATGGGGTTGGCCGGGTGCCGCCCCTCCCCCGGCTCTTTCTTTGGTATTAGGGGCTGATACAATGTCGAAGGGAAGACCATTGTATGTTAAGTGTTGTATCCTGAAGCCATTGTGACTTGAAAGATTACTGTAGATTATACTATATATATGTACTACAGCATTAACCCCTTAAGGACCCAGCCTGTTTTGACCTTCCTGACCAGCCCTTTTTTTGGGAAATCAAACCCCCCAGGGGTTTTTTAAAATTTAGTGAGGAAAAATTTTTTGGGAAATTTTTTACCTATTCATGTGATTCAGGGGACTGTTTTTTGTGACACATTGTGTTTTAATTTTGTAAAAAAATTTTAATCCTTCCCATTCCTTTTTTGTTTGTAAAAAAATTAAAAAATTTCATAAAAATTTTGGGAAAAAAATTTGGGGATTTTGAAAGTTTGCAAAATTTTGCGTGCAAGACAGTTTTTTATTCACCACAAAATAGTTTTTTTAAAGCTCTAAAATATGTCCAATTTTAGGTTGGCATCTTTTTTTAAATGTCTTTTTTTTTTTTACGCATTAGAGGGTTAAAATTTAGTAGTAATTTCCCCACATTTTCAAAAAAATTTGAAATTTTTAACCCTTTTTTTTTTTTGGGGGCCCAAACCCCAGTTCTCGGGGCTTTGGGGGGCCTGCTTTGTTAGATACCCCCAAAAAGGGGAGCCATCTGAGAAAACTACCCCCCTTAAAAGTATTTCCCAAACACTATTTAGGAATTTTGAAAACCCCTTCAGATATTTCACAGAAATTAAAGAAAAGTGGAGGGGGGAAATTTCAAAATTTCATTTTTTTTTTGCAAATTTTCAATATTTACCCATTTTTCACGGGAAATTTACGGAAAATTGTGACTAGGTAAATAAAACTTAATATCAACCCCCCGGTCTGCCTTTTTTAGAGAAAAATTTCCCTTTATGTGGCCCTAGTGCATTTTTTGGGACTCACCAAAACCCCAAAATTGGGAAAGGAGCCCCATCTTACTTGGAGTCTCATTTTCAATAGTTTTTAAATTTAGGGCCTTTTCGGGTTTGGGGACAAACTAAGGTGTTTAAAAAATTTAAATTAAACCCCCCTAAATTTAGACCGCATTTTTGGAAATTTAAACCCCCTTAAAGGAATATATCCAGGGGGCTTGAGTATATCCCCCCACGGGTTTGATTCAAAAATTTTTTTTTGGGCATAAGGTTTGTGAAAAAAAAAAAAAATTTTTTTTAAATAATCTGAAATTTTTTAGTTAAAATGTTTCATAAAAAAAGGGAAATCCTGGAAAAAAAAACCCCTAAAACTTTGTTAAGAAATTTTTTTCCCAAAGTTGGCAATACCCTACATGGGGGTTTTAAAAACTGCTTTTTTGGGCACATGGCGGGGGCCCCAAAAGGGGGGTGGGGCCCCTTTATTTGGTTTTTGGGGAACGGGTTTTGATGGGGCCTTTGTCGCATTTGAAAAACCCCCCCAAAGTAGCGAACAGGCAAAACCCTTCCAAGGGAAGTCGCCCCATTTTGGATTAAACCCCCCATCGGGGAAATCTATCTGGGGGTTTTTTTTACTGTGAATTTTTGGTTTCCCAACAGGTTTTAAAAAGGGTTTTTTTTTAGCATTGGGCAAGGAAATTGGGGGGAAAAAAAACGCAGTTGGGGTCTTTGTTTTTTTGAGTTTAAATTTTAAGCATTCGGTTGCATTGTAAATGATTGATAACTTTACTTTGGGGGCCCGGGTTACAATTACAATGATATGGGTTTTATTTTATTTTTTTTTTTCTGTTTTATTACTTTTACCAAGTGGGAAAAAAGGGTCTAAAAAAAAATTGGGTTTTTAGGGTTGTTCCTATTTTAAACAGCCATAAACTTTTTTTTATTTTGCTGTTGCAAAAGGTGGTATGGGCTTGTTTTTTGGGGGGAGATTAAATTGAATTTTTTTATTGGTCCCAATTTTTGGGGGCATATGATCTATGTTCATTTTTTTATTACGGTTTTCTGGTTGTTTTAAAACCAAAATACGCAATTTTGGGTTTTAGTTTTTTTTTATTTTTTTTTTTTATAGCGGTCATTTTACGGAAATTTTTGGACATGGGGGTTTTACTCAGCAGGTCAATACGATTAAAACTGATCCCTTTTTTTGGGTATATTTTTTTATGTTTTACTGTTTTTTACAATAAAAAAACATTTTAAATTAAAACCGGGGAAAATACGTTTTGCATCGCAAAGTCTGAGGGGCCATAACTTTTAAATTTTTCTGGTTTGGGAAAGCTGTGTGGGGGATTTTGTTTTTTGCGGGGGATGATTTTACGTTTTTTTTTAGTATCTTTTTTGGGGGGACGGGGGGGGGGCATTTTTGATCGTTTTTTAAATCCATTTTTTGGGGGGGCCGGGGTTTGAAGAAAATACTGCAATCCTAGTAGTGTTTTTTATTTTTATTTTTTTACGGGCCACCCCGGGTGTTTTCAGTTTTCCGGATTTAAATTAGCTTTACTCTTTGGTTCGCTACGATTTTTGGCGATACCCTATTTATATAGTTTTTTTTTTTTTTTTAGCAATTTAAAAAAAAAAAAAAAAAAGTTTTTTTTTGTGTTAAAACAATATTTTTGCATCGCTATCTTCTGAGAGCTATACATTTTTTATTTTTCCATATCAGAGCTGTATTTAAAGGGCCCTTTTTTTTTCGGGGGTGAACTGAGTTTTAATTGGTAAAAACTTTTTTGGGGTTTCTAGGGGTTTTTGATCGCTTTTTTTTCCCTTTTATGTGTGGGGATGAAAATAATTTAAAAACTGGGGATTGTTTTTTTTTTTTTTTTTGGCGTTTACCGTCGGGGGTTAAATTAAAATGACAGATTTAAGGGAGGTCGTTACGCATGCGGCGATCCCAAAAAAATGGGTACTTTATTTATTTTTGATCTTTTTTTTGGGGGATTGGCGTTTGTAAAGGGGGAAAAGGGCGGTTGTACGTATTTTTTTTTTTATTTTTCGTGTTTGTGTTTTACTTGTTTTCAATTTTTTTTAATTTTTTTCACTTTTTCCTTTTATTTTACTTTTCCCAAAAGGGGGTTTGAATGAAGGGGGATCTTTAGATCTTTCCCTTCAAAAGGAATCAGTGCATAGCTTGTTTTTTTTTTTCTTTTTTATGGGTTTTCCTTTTGGTTAAAAGTCAGGCACGATTTCCCGGGAAAATTTCCCAAAGGGAACGGGCCCGGGGGATGTGAGTTTAAAGACAACCCGGGAAAGGGATTTCTGCCCTTTCCCTTTTCTGTCTGTCAGAGGGCAAAGGGGCTGCCGGATGGGGCGATCCGTGCAGTTGCTGCCGCCCGGCGAGAAAGCAGGAGGAGCGATCTCCCCCTGCGTCTCCCTTTTGTTATTGCGACCCGATCGTCGCGGGTAATTTTTAAAGGGGTTTTAAACCCCCCCTCCCCCCCCGGGAGCGATCCGGGTTTTGGGGCCGAGTGGGGTTTTCGCTGTAATATATAAACTGGGCACCCCCCCCGCCGGGGTGCCCGGAAAATCTGCTTTTGAGTTCGCGCAATTTCCCCAGGAGTATCCATACGTCCAAAGGGGGCTTGAACCCCAAAGAATGGACGTATGGTTTGGGCTTTAAAGGGCGGTTTTAAAAAGGGTTAAAAAAAAAATTCCTTTGGGATACCTATTTTAAAAATTTTTCCTTTATGGAAATGGGTATGATTCTGACAATTTGAAATAGGGGGTGTCTATATAGTTTTTACAGTTTTGGATGGTTGGGTTATTAGGCTTCCCCGCCCTTTTCTTTTTTCCTTTCAAAATAACTTTAGCTTATGGCCCAATCAGTTCCAAATTTTTTTTTTTGTCAGGGGCATGTTCCAAAAAAAATAGGGGTTTTTTTCCTGTGCATTTTTAAACATTAATTTTGGGGTTTTTATGTTTCTTTTGGGTAATGGCTTTTCCCGGAAGAGTGGTCTTTCAGTCCATGTTGATACCAATGCTCGTTTCACTGTGGGTAATGGGCACAATTTTTACCAGGGTTTGCCGCATTTTTACAAGGTTTTTTTGCTTTTTTTTTTTTGGGTTGTTTTGGGAACATGTCGGGCCAAAGAAGTTCATTCTTGATAAAAACCCATCCCCCTTCTTGACAGGTTTGGGTGGTGGACATTCCCATCTTGTTTTTACTTGCATATAATTGTTTGTTTGTACACATTAAAAGAACCGGGGGAACTTAAAGGGATCTGGGGAAAATTTCACCCCAAGGGATGATCCCGCCCTTTTGAATTGGGGGATTTTTTTAATTCCTTTGGGAAATTGGTTGATTTTTTGAAATTAAAAGAGTTACACAAGAAGCAGTGTGTTTCTGGTTTTTGCTAAAAAAAAAACATCCCTTTGGTGTCTTTTTTAAATACATGTTGAAATTAAACCTATCCAAGCTTCTTAAAGGGAATTTACTTTTTCATATGAGTTTTCCCAAAATTTTTTTAAATTTCCCCTAGTAATCCAGTGTAAAGTAACATTGGATTTTGCAGAAAATTAAAAAAACCCCCCCTTAAATTCTCTCTTATTATTCTGTCATTTGGCAAATATAAATAATTTTGGCAGTCCTAATTGACCAAAAACAGGTAAGGTTTATTCTGATTTTTATATATATATATACACACAGTATAAATGTTAGCAGTTAGAAACTCTTTATCCATATTTTCATTTGCTCTATTATCAAAATCATTCTTGCTCAGATAAGGTTTCATTTTAATAATATATATTAGAGAGTGTCTTTAAATGCCATAAAATGGGATACTACTAAAGGACATGAAGCGGAACACTATTACCATATTTACCAATGCTACATATTTGGTCACTGAAGCTTCTCGAAGACTCTATGTTGTGCTCACTTAAGTGTGTAACATAGCAAGCATAAACTGAAAATCATTAAGGGGGTTATCCAGCCTTATAAGATTGATGGCCTATCTTCTGGAATGGGACAGCACTGACTTACACTGCCGCTACTAAAAGAACGGATTGTGGAAGTAGGTGCAGTGCTGAAACACCGAAGAGGCTGCAACCCTTGCAAGAATACTATGGCGCCTTCAGTCAGCTTGTCAGCAGGGTGCCAGGAGTCAGGCTCCAACTGATCTAATATTGATTGGTAACAGCTTTAATAACAAATCAAAATCCATCTGTGAACATTTACCTGTACAATCTGTGGTGGAAAACATTGTACTTGTTTAGTGTTCTACCACTATGGTCAGATTTACAGTATAAAAATCAGATTTAGTAGATGCTTATTTGATGGTTTTTGTTGCTAGAAAATGTTCATATCTCTCCGAAGTTTCGGTTTGTTGCCAGCATTATTGAATTCAGTTTGAAGTGTCCTGTTATCTTGGCACTCTTCGCAGACAACATTAAAGCATTGTCCATTCCGTCGCCCTTCTCTGAGCTTTCATCACACTTTACATTGACTTCTGCTCAAATGACCATACACAAGTTAAATAGAAAAAAGGTCAAGTAAAGTTCCATTGGTTATTTTTTCCCCAGTGTATTCTTTTACAAACTGCTAAATGCAAAGTTTTGTTTTTTAAAAATTCTTTCTTGAAATTTGAAATTCAAAACTAAGTATAATTCTATAAAATCCAGGTTTTAAGCAGCATGTGGCAATAGTTATGTCCCCTTATATCTCGTTACCATGAGGCAAGGTCCCAAAACTTACCTTTTACGACACTCACAAAGTGGAGTTCTGGTCATGGTTAGTCAACTTGATTGCTAGTTGCAAAAATATGGGAAAAAAAATAAGAGATGTGTGTTGTGCCATGGTCTCTCAGTCATGGGCATGTTTGTGTATCCATCTACAATGCTTTGTGGTGTCCTTGTCTGCTGGTCCATTGGACACTATGGCTGTAGACTTTCTTCTTAGGGCCATTCGGCTTTTCCGGCCTAAGGGCTTATCCCCACGGCAAGGGTTTTCAGCTGGTTTTAGACGGATTTCGGTTTTCTGTAAACCAGCTGACAAACTTTTAAACGGACCTCTATGGAGAACCCGTGCAGCGGTCCCCACTGCATGGATTTTCTACCGGACTATTTTTACACTGCCGGTGGTCCGAAAAACATTGAGCATGTTGATTCTTCCGCCCGGTTTTTGGGCGGAATATTAACATCTCCATTCGAGGGGGGAGGGCTTTTTTCCGCAAGCACGGCTGCAAAACAGAGCAACTGCTGATCAGATAATCTGACCGGTATTTGCTCTATGCCGTGGGGACAGGCCCTAAAGCCTGTTATCTAAGATTACTTAAAGGGCATCTCCCTCCTGCTTACTGTCATTTTGTGGGTGTGCATTATAGCATTAATTTGTAATTACTTGTCTGCATTTCCAGTATCTGACCACATCGGTCTGCTGCTAGCCCCGACCTTCTGCCTGTGACTTGGCAATGAAAGATCTCTGCCTGTCCTGATCTTTAAGTATTGACCTGACCACATCTCTGCCTACCCTCTGGTACTACGGCTATCACTGTGAGTGATCACGTCAGAGATAACGGCCTGGAAGTTTCCTAAAATACAGATCCCTTGTATAAGGTTTCAAAGGGTAAAGGCCAGGGAACTCCTTAGACTATGCTCTATAGTATGGTTTTATGCCAAAGCTTGTTTCTGCCCCAGCGGATCCACTACTTGTATCCTAGCATCTAAGGGCCTAAATGGAAGTCCAGATAATGTGAAATAACCATTATAATATATATATTGTGGGGTTTAGGTGGCAAGGTAGATTAGTGGTTTAATTCCCATTTGTATGTTCTTCCTGTTTCTGCCGACTTCCTACATACTCCAAAAAATATACAGATAGGTTCATTTAGATTGTGAAACCCAATTTAGACAGGGCAATGTGAATGATAAAAATCTTTATGCAACACTGTGGAATATGACAGAGCTGTGTAAATGAATAAAACAGAACATTGTAATTTATTCTATTTTAATTTATAGATAATAGACTTTTTTAACCTAGTGGGGCTGTCAATCAATGTTGTGTTGGTTATGGGTGGAAGGGTTAAGAAAAAAATTGAAAGCACCCAAATAAGTGAAGCAGCTGCTAGCTTCATTTTTTGGGAGACTTCACAGGTCCACAGTGAGGAAATAATGCATTTAAATCACGTGTCCACCTAAATTAGTAAACTAACTTTGGGCCTTATATGTATGTATGTATGTACGAAAAGTGTCTAGCAGTGAGACTGTCTTTGTTGCCCATAGCAACCAATCAGAACTCCCCTTTTAATTCATATAGTGGTCTGAAAAAAAAAAGCTGAGCTCTTATTGGTTGCTATGGGCAACAAAGACAGTATTACTGCTAGACAGTTTTCATACGTAAGGCCCTATGGGCCACATGTATGAAACTATTTAGGTCTAAAACTCACTTTTTTGCCCATAGGTTACTATGGGCAATAGATATGCAATCACCCTACCCTAACCTCTCCAGTTGTCCTGTTCCTTTTGTTTCATCCTGCGCCTTTTGTTGTTTTTGGGTATTTTCAGGGCTGTTTCAATCATAGGGCAAAAGGTGCAACTGCATTGGACCCCCTAAAGCTGCTGCTGAGAATTCAAATAGTCTTCTAGCAAATGCTGTTCTCTGCTGCCCTTCCCCCTTCCATACACAGTGTGGGAGAGATGTGTCATGTCTGATGCCCCTTCCCTTCTTTACACAGTGCAGGAGAGATGTGTCATGTCTCATGCCCCTCCCCTTCCTTACACAGTGCAGGAGAGATGTGTCATGTCTCATGCCCCTCCCCTTCCTTACACAGTGCAGGAGAGATGTGTCATGTCTCATGCCCCTCCCCTTCCTTACACAGTGCAGGAGAGATGTGTCCTGTCTCATGCCCCTCCGCTTCCTTACACAGTGCTGGAGATATGTGTGTTGTCTCATGCCCCTCCCCTTCCTTACACAGTGCAGGAGAGATGTGTCATGTCTCATGCCCCTCCCCTTCCTTACACAGTGCAGGAGAGATGTGTCATGTCTCATGCCCCTCCCCTTCTTTACACAGTGCAGGAGAGATGTCATGTCTCATGCCCCTCCCCTTCCTTACACAGTGCAGGAGAAATGTGTCATGTCTCATGCCCCTCCCCTTCCTTACACAGTGCAGGAGAGATGTGTCATGTCTCATGCCCCTCCCCTTCCTTACACAGTGCAGGAGAGATGTGTCATGTCTCATGCCCCCCCCCCTCCTTACACAGTGCAGGAGAGATGTGTCATGTCTCATGCCCCTCCCCTTCTTTACACAGTGCAGGAGAGATGTCATGTCTCATGCCCCTCCCCTTCCTTACACAGTGCAGGAGAAATGTGTCATGTCTCATGCCCCTCCCCTTCCTTACACAGTGCAGGAGAGATGTGTCATGTCTCATGCCCCTCCCCTTCCTTACACAGTGCAGGAGAGATGTGGCATGCCTCGTGCCCCTCCCCTTCCTTACACAGTGCAGGAGAGATGTGTCATGTCTCATGCCCCTCTCCTCCTTACACAGTGCAGGAGAGATGTCATGTCTGCTGCCCCTCCCCTTCTTTACACAGTGCAAGAGATGCATGAGTGCAGTCATGTCTGATGAACTTTCTGACCCAAAGGAATAGATAGGAAAGTAAACTTTATAGAGTCTACTTTCACATGTACCATATACCTGTATGTAGCAGAGTTCAGCTTGACTGTAATATCATGGCTTTTAGTGTTATCTGTTCTTAGATTCCAAATAAAGTTAATGATAAGCAATGAAAAAGTTGCTCTAGGTTTTTTGTGCTGTGATATCACAGTGCACGGTCAAATACATTTTTGCATATCTGTTAACATTGTTGCACATTAACTATACCCTTTCATGGCATTGATATTCCCTAAAAGCAGTGGCACCTTTCAGCAGGATACTGCATCTTACACTGGTTCCACCGAACTTGTGAAAAAATTCTGTTCAAGATCTCCACAAGCACATTTTTTTTTTTTTTTTTTACTCTGACTTACTTTACTTTTGACTTCTGTGAAATCAGACTGAAAGGGACAATTGCCCAAGAGCACCACGAGGACAAAAATGTGCGTGACTGCGTCTCTGTAAAAATATATAGAAAGCTGCTTCCTTCAGCAGAACTAGCAAAATAAAGCAGGATAATCTCACCAGTTCTGGTTTAGGGTAAAGATGGAGTTGTAGAGCTTTTCTAGCCTAGGAAAACACCCACAATAATTCCTCTTTCACACTTCAGCCGACTCCCAGTTTCATCAGCTGGCTTCTAATTAGTGCAGGTAAAACCCTTGATGGAGTATGGAAACGACATTCCGATCCAAACTCTCTGGTTACTCCTAATTCCTGGACCCAGATTCCAGGTAGGAAAAAAACTACAGGCGGTCCCTAACTTACAATATTCCGACTTACACCAGTCTCCGAGTCTCTGAGGCGTGGCCCAGCGTGCTTTTTTCTGCCTTCCGGCCAGCAATGCAGTGCAGCTTTTTTACCTTCCTCCCTCCCGCCCACCTGCCTTGTGCTGTGAGCGTCTGTCTTCAGGCCGGCACAACAGCTCTCCCTCATGCCTCTCCGGTCTTGTGCTGTCAATCCCCCACACTCTTCCCAGTTGTTTCCAATGTAAAATACAGTACTGTACTGTATCAACACCCATACAATTAGTACATGTGTGGTATGCTGGTATTTGTAGTTGTGGAGCTACAAATGCCAGCATGCCACACCACATGTGTACTAATTGTATGGGTGCTGATTAGTATATGTTTTTAACATGTACTGGTATGGCATGCTGGCACTTGTAGTTCCATGTTCCACAGCAGACAGTAGCTGTGGAACTATAAGTACCAGCATGCCACGACAGCACATGAAAGACAAAGTGAGGTGAAATCTTCTAAACAGGCACAGAGATAGCAAAACATATGTAAAAACCCTTCCCTAAACTTAAACTGAGTTGGATGTAACTCAGCATTCTCTCCTCCAAACATGACGAGTTGTGTTTCTTCCAAACAGTTCTACTTTGGTTTCATCTGACCATATGACATTCTCCCAATACACTTCTGGATCATCCAAATGCTCTCTCTTGTCTGGAACTGCAGGATCTTAGTCCCTGGCTTCGTAGTTTGTTACTGATGGTAGCCTTTGTTACGTTGGTCCCTGCTTTCTGCAGGTCATTCACTAGGTCCCCCCGTGTTGTTCTGGGTTTTTGCTCACCGTTCTTGTGATCATTTTGACCCTACGGGGTGAGATCTTGCGTGGAGCCCCTGATCGAGGGAGATTATCAGTGGTCTTGTATGTCTTCCATTTTCTAATTATTGCTCCCACAGTTGATTTTTTCACACCAAGCTGCTTGCCTATTGCAGATTCAGTCTTCCCTGGCTGGTGCAGGGCTACAATTTTTTGCTTCTGGTGTCCTTCAACAGCTCTTTGTTCTTTACCATAGTGGAGTTTGGAGTGTGACTGTATGAGGTTGTGGACAGGGGTCTTTTATACTGATAACAAGTTCAAACAGGTGCCATTACTACAGGTAATGAGTAGAGGACAGAGGAGCCTCTTGAAGAAGTTGTTACAGGTCTGGGAAAGACAGAAATCTTGCTTGTTTGTAGGTGATCAAATACTTATTTTCCACCATAATTTGCAAATAAATTCTTTCCAAAGCAGACAATGTGATATTCTGTATTTGTTTTCTCATTTGTCTCACATAGTTGAGGTCTACCTATAGTGTCAATTACAGGCCTCTCTCATCTTTTTGGGAGAACTTGCAAATCCTGTAGATGTCGTCATGCTTTAGACTAGTTACTCAGCAAAAGGTCCTGGTTGCCCATATGTGGGCTGCATAAACACTATAGAACCAAGCCATAAGAATAGTCATGTGATTTATACCATGTCCTGTACATCATTTTGTTGTCTGTATTTGTGCATACTATGGGCACTTTGTTATTGTTTAGTGTCTGCATAGATGAATGCAGCCATGGTTAGCTAAAAAAGCGGTCATGTGGGTAGGTCATATGAACACTGTCATTTTGTATCCCAAGGATGTGAAAAGTAGACCTCTATAATCTACAGCATTTGTATAATGGGCAAACAGGTGCTTTTTAGTGGGTGACTGGCATACTTGCCAACCCTTCCAATTTTTTCAAGACTCTTGTGGCAAACCAGCATGCAAGGAGGACGGTTAATATGAAACACTCCCAAATAGGCATTTCTGGGCAAATCAAGGGTGTTACCAGAGGCAGTGCTAAAATATGGTTGAAAAATATGGACTGATATGGTAAGACATTACCAGACTTATGAGCCACAGCAAACAGATTTAAAACAATGTTTATATTGTCCTTAACTCCTTTACTAACATAAAGAAGCGTATAATGTAAAATGTCCACACATGATTTTATCTAGGCACAAGACTACCAAGGAAATCTCAATTACATGCTACTCTGTAATAGAGCTTTAGGAAAAAAATGGTTAAAGTCACAGGTGCCAAAAAAACGAAAAATGGATTCATCTTTGTCACAAAAACAATTGGCAAGCAAGATAAAGTTTTTCAGCTGCCCTGGTGAACACAGCTGGCCTCTGCTTCACTGCCAATTACCTATCCCCTGCAGGCCCAGCATAATAATTCATATATTTTTAGATGTCTGCTGTTACTTCATTGTGGCCTGAAAATAAATTCAGTCTGAGGCTACATGTCTTTTATAATGCTGTTGATAGCTAAAGATATCTCCACCTGAGCTTAGATCAAGTAGTTGAAGTAACACTGGATTGTTTAACAGATAAAATCTCACAAGCAGTGAAACGTTCCTTAATAATGCCAATCCATGTAGGTTCAGGAGGCCCCAGGCCGGTGACTACAGGGATAATCACACTCTTGTTTCTTCCAGGAGAATCTTGGATAAAGTGGTATAAAAGGGATGGAGGCTCATGGAAACCTACCACAGAAATGGATGTTCCACGGGGAATCAGGGTTGCTCTTGTGCCCGAGGCTAAAATCCCCCGAAATCAGGAGAAAAAAAAGTTTGCAAGTATGGGGATAATATAGCCAGGGCTGTTCTAAGCCAATGGGGAGCCCAGTGCACAACTGTCAGGAGTGCCCCCCCCCCCATCCTGAACATTTTCATACAGTACACTATTAAAATGAATACTCAGCTACATACTCCTTTCTTGAGCTATAACCGTTTAATATTCCAATTAACATACTGATACGAGTGCTTGATTTTTTTTTTGTGGGACAAGTGGTATTTTTTGATGGTATGGTTATATGTACCATAAAATATACTGGGAGATCCAATCTAAATCTATAACCTCCATATGATTTAATAGGGGAAACCATCTGGGGTTGAATTCAGAGGAGCCAGGTTGTTGTTTAGACTAAATGGATGAAGCTAATCTGCATCCTAACATGCACTAAAATCCATATCAAGAAGAAAATAAAATACACAACAGAAATCAAATCCAATGTTCCTATCCCTGTATCACAGAGGATTTTTCAGTTGAAACATGGCCTAAGGGCTTAATTAACATATGTTTCAAGCAGGTGCCCATCTAAATGAAGTTTATATTCTCTATAAAGTAATCTCAGTAAAAACACACAAGTCCTACCACAGCATTCACATCTGGGAAAAGGTTCCATAGATGAGAGAGAGAGGGCTGACTTGTGTGCAGGTAAACATATTGTTGGTACATACATACAAAATTTAGTAACCTACAAGTGCTGCAGGTTTGAGGGACGTGGAGAAACCACACAGAGGACTTATCTCTCCCAGCTGCCATGGTATCTGGAACGCCGCCCAACTTCTCCAGCTGTTTTATCCTGGAATGCTGCAGCGTTTTAGGGTAAAACCCACATGGTTGGAACCAGGTAACCTGCAACTATTTCTTGCTGCCGGTCATTCAGGCAACCTAAAGTAGCTGACAGATTCCCTTCAACAAGTGAATGTATGTCCACCTTACCAACTCCCCTCCTCTCTGGGGGCTCCATCCTATCATTTAGACATTATAAACCTTTTCTGTAAACATATTGTTGGTACATACATACAAAATTTAGCAACCTACAAGTGCTGCAGGTTTGAGGGACGTGGAGAAACCACACAGAGGACTTATCTCTCCCAGCTGCCACGGTTTCTGGAACGCCGCCCAACTTCTGCAGCTGTTTTATCCTGAAATGCTGCAGCGTTTTAGGGTAAAACCCACATGGTTGGAACCGGGTAACCTGCAACTATTTCTTGCTGCCGGTCATTCAGGCAACCTAAAGAAGCTGACAGATTCCCTTCAACAAGTGAATGTATGTCCACCTTACCAACTCCCCTCTTCTCTGGAGGCTCCAGCCTATCATTTAGACATTATAAACCTAGACATTTTTCTGTAAACATATTTTTTTTTATTGAGATTTTTCAAAAATATATCAGTAAGAAGTCAAAATAACCTTAAACATTGGTGATATTGTACAGAGTATCAAACATGTAATATAAAGGATTAATTATATGGGACATATATAATACATACATACAGTTTAAATCAGAAGTTTACATACCCTACATAAAAAGACACAATGCATGTTTTTCTCACTATCTGACATGAAAACAGAATAAACCTTGCCTGTTTTAGATCAATTAGGATTACCAAAATTATTTATATTTGCTAAAAGCCAGAATAATGAGATATTTTTAAGGCATTATTAGTTTCTACAAAGTCAAAAGTTTACATACGCAATGATTACTATTCCTTTAAACAATCTGGAGCAGTCCATATGATGATGTCATGTCTTTGGAAGCTTCTGATAGGTTTATTGGCAACATCTGAGTTAATTAAAGACACACCTCTGGTTGCATTTTAAATCACACCAGAAACACATTGCTTTTGTGTGTAACATCATGAGAAAGTCTAAAGAAACCAGCCAAGATATCAGAAAGAGAATTGTGCACTTGCACAAAGCTGGATCATCCTTGGGTGCAATTTCCAGATACCTGAAGGTGTCTCATTCATCTGTACAAACAATTTTACGCAAGTACAAACAAGATGGGAATGTTTATTGGGCAAGGTTTATTTTGATTTCATGTTAGATAGTGAGAAAACCTGCAGATGTGTCTTTTTATATAGTGTATGTAAACTTCTGGTTTCAACTGTATATAAAAGTGACAAAAATGGAAGTATATCTTTCCTCTGATATATACAAAGAATTGCTAATATCCCGAAACAATGGAATATAAGAACAAAATAAACTGCTAAATTGTAACAAAACAATAGTGACTACAGTTGTAAAATAATTAATGCAAATAAATGCGTAGCAAGGAATTTTAGGAATTACTGGTATAGAGATAGGATGTTTTAATTTATTTTTGGTCCAATAGTGTTCCCACTTGTTCCCACACTTTTAAAATTTTTGGGAGGTAATTAAACGGCCTTCCACTTGTTCTTCCATTAAGAAGTTCTAGCATTTTGGATGTCAGGGAGGAGGGGTGCAAGATGAAAGCTTTTCCATTGTTTGGCTAGATGGAATCTAGCTAGAATGACATTAAAGTATGAGTTATCAAGTATGCTTCAGATACATGTAGATCCTTAATTCCAATGGATAGTAAGGCCATTGCTATTGATCAGTCCTTTATAGCTCCAAGGACTTTCCCAATCAACCCATGAATAGATTCCCAGAAAGGTTTAAAAAAGTGACATTTCCACCAAATATGTAATAAGGAACCAAGACATAAAGGAGTCATTTACCATCTATAGAGTAGTTTTCTGGATGCTTCAAGATGATATATGTATTTAGAGCCTTTGAAATTGAGAAGGAATATTGATTGCCATTGACTTGTGGTAAAAGAAGTTTTAAGGTCCCTTTCCCAATAAATTTCAAATAGTAGGTAATGCGGAGTTGGATCAGGGAAAAGAGTCTTATAGCACATTGAGAGCTGTTTCTCAGTTTTGGCTAGATTATTGAAATTTAATTCAAAATATGAAGGGGGTGTTTTCACCTTTGTCCAAAGATGCCTGAAACTGTCTAATGTGGAAATGTTTATTAAAATCTCTATTGGAGATATCAAAGGTCTCCCGGATCCACTTAAAGGGACGGAGGGAATGTACAGAACTGATATATTTGACAGTGCACAACCCTCTATCTATCCAATTTTGTAGATCAATTTCAGAGAGAATACCCTGCAGATAAGTGATTAACCTAGACATTTTAATGCTATACATTGTGGATAACCCATGACTATGTAAAAAATTGATACCCCTTTCAGGTTGAAATCCATGTAAAACTGTCAGGGATCTACCTTTCCATGTTTAAAGTAGAGTAACTGCCTGAAAAGGGCAACTCCATACATGTGCCTTGCCCTGAACGACCCTGATATAGACAGGAATACACAAATAAACCAGCCCAAATGAACAGGGTACTGACAGGAACAATGACAAAACGTGGTCGGACAAGCCAAGGTCAAGCCAGGAGGGGATCACAGTACCGAAACAAGAAGTAGAAGATAAAGATAAAGCCAAAATCAGGAACCAGAAAGTATCTCTCAAACCACAAGGTGCCAGGACACAAAAGCAATCACAGGCATAGAATGAAGAACAGTGAGAGGTTAACACACCTCGCCCCAGGTAGTGACTGGACCCAGGACCTAATCCCATGGACTCCTCACAGAACCCTGGCTGAGGCTTAAAATAGACAGAAACTTCTTAAAGGGGGGTAGCACGCTACTGACAAACTGTTTATGTATTAGGGATAAAGCAGAAACTGTTTTTTTCTGAATTGCTCATATTAGCTGCTTAAAATAGCACATACTGCCAATTGTGCCAGTCATACAGTGCCCACCATGACAGTGCCAGCCATACAATGTCCATCCTAACAGTGCCATCAGCAGAATGCAACTTTCAAAAGAAGAATATTTTTTTCTGAAGTATCAGAATAGAGCCAAAGCATGCCCGTGTCTTGATGGCTGAGGGAAAAATAGCACAGCATGAGGCGTTATTTTTTATTGTAAAATGACAGTCACTGTGATGGAAACTATAGACCCAATTATAATCAATGGGATCTGTCAGGAACGATAGGTGTGTGTCAAATAACAGATCAGGCACTGCCATTAATTTCGTCTTTCTGTTCCCACAATGGAACGAAAAAAAACCCATAAATCTCAGTGCAGATGTGAACCAGGTCTAATTTACATGATATGTTATTTACTTGTTTTCTTGTTGTAGTCCACAGCAGATAGTGAGTAAGTGGATTGATCTGCTATTGACAAATCGGAATCAATTCTATTAGTCCTAATTTTGGAAAGTTCAGCTCAGGCATGTTCTCTGTCTCACACTCCAACTCCACTTGCAAAGCCACTTTATTAAAATATAATATCCTAAAAATACCTTGCAGCACACTACTGTGCATTCTTCAATTAAATCTTCCCCTCTCCATATTCTTATGGCCTCCTTTGCCCCAGTTTCAATGCCTTCCTGTGACAGTGAGTTTAGTCTGCACATGCTTTATCATGCTTGAGTAAGTGCTGTCTACATCACTTTTTTGATAATTTTTCAGACCTGGTTCGGTCTGTTGGACATGCACTTTATATTTCCCTGTGCTGTTTCATATTTTGCTCTATTGATTATATTTTGCACATGCTTTATGACTATGTCTGATTATTCAGTATAGCACAGAGGACATGCACATTCCTGACAGTGTCAGCAGTAAGGAGTTGTGGGATTATTGCATAAGCTGCTGCCAAAGATGGTGAAGATAGAAAGAGGCTGAGATGGAAAGAAAATTACAGGTAGGCGGTGTAGGATAACTGGTTTTGTACCACTGCCAAAAAGTAATTGTGTGAAGTTAAATTTTAAAGCAGACCTGTCTTTCCATCAATATTGCCCTATTACCGACAATCGAGCATATTTACTATGACAATCACGGCAAATTACTGGCGTACATGTTTTATGCCTCATTTATTATGTTATTTAGACAGATTTAACAGACTTTTGTGCTGTATCCGTTAAAAGGGAGTGACTTCCAATAAATGGAGAATGGCTTAGTGTGTGGCAAAAAAGTGCCAACATTTTGGCACAATTAGTGTCATAAAGTAAGGCCATGTTCCCACGGCACCGGTTTGCGGCCGGTTTTTCAGACGGTTTGTGGTTTTGCAAACTGTCTGAAAAACCGGCCGCAAACTTTTACATGGGCCGCTATGGAAAACTCGTGCAGCAGTCCCCACTGCACGGATTTTCTGCCTGGCGGTTTTTTAGACCGCCGGCGGTCCGTAACACATAGAACATGCTCATTCTTCCGTCCGGTTTTCGGACGGAATATGAACATGTCAATGGGAAAGTGGAGGGCTTTTCTCTGCTCATCGCGGAGAAAAGCCGTCCCCCTGCGGCCGTTTGCATGGCACAAAAACTGGACAAATACCGGTCGGATAAACCAAGCAACACCCCCCAACCAACATCTCCTGTCTTGTAATATTTGTGTGAGTTAAATATGTAAAATTATCCATTAGACCAGACCAACCAACCTTGAAAAGTGACATGATTAGTATATAACTGAAATGGTACATAGATTTCCCCTTTTGTATGTATCATGTATCTGCACTCCCCTCCTCCCCTCATATAGTTCATATATCTGTACTCCACCTTAGGTGTACCTCTCCTTCCCCCTTCTGTTCAACTCACAAGCCTCCCAGAGTATCTCTACTCCCCTCTCTGTATACATAATAGGCAACATGTATGAACGGCGTCTTTTCAGCCCGAGAACTAGCGCAGTCTTGTTCGCTATAGTTTAAAATCACCCGTACGCCAATATCAGGCGCATTACAGAGCACCCGCAACACTTTGCAATGCGCCTGAGATGGGGAGCATGCGGGAGGTGGGGCGCACTAGAACCGTACGAAGCTATAGATTTATAGCTTCAGTATGGCAAATCCAGGCTCATTACTGCTAGAACAGGTAAACCACTTTAAAAGTGGTTTACCTGAGCCAGAATTGTCATTTTGCACTAGAATTCGCCTGATTTATGACCCGCAGTAGAACAAGTTCATAGATATATTTTCTGACATCTATGGGGTAACTAAATAGGAATAATGGTAGAATATTTTTTATTAATATTGATATTCCAGAAACTTCTTCACTGTTTGGATTTGCTCCTTTGCTATTATAATTGATGGTATGTTGCTAATAAAGTTTTCTGTTAAAAACAAAACACATATAATTGTTTTTAGGCAATCTTGACAAAGGAAAAAACAAGGAGATGAGACTTTGAGAAGAATGTCAGAACTACTTCTTCACAGGCACATATAGATACCTGAACATTATTAACTACATGCTAGAGGTCACATGAAATATGCCATTTTTAGTTCATACAGTCCATCCATGGGAGCCATCACTGTGGACTGTAACATAGACAGGAGCCTACTACACCAGTATAAGAATGGGATGTGAGCAAAAAATCTAATACATGTAGATTAGAAAAGGTATAATATAAAATACTCAGCTGCTCCAATTACTAGGAGTAGCTATTAGTATTCTGCCCCATTTTCCACCCACATTTTACAGACCACACTCCCACACCTTTATTTACAGGCCATTCCTTGCGCTTATAAATCATAATTGTCACTTTAAAAAATTCATGTTTTATGTTACGATATTCTGAGTCAAAACCTTTTTACTTTTCAATCCATGGAGCTGTGCGACGGTTTTGTGCCCTCCAACACAATATCCACCTCCAAGTTTTCCCTTGGTCATTCACCTCACCACTTTCTAAAATAAACAACACTATAAACACAAGCAAGGAAATAAGAGAGAAACCCCTAATCACAGGGTCAGGGACACTTACTTTTACAATCAGGGACAAGTTACGCTGCTACTATACAAGCACAGATATTACCTACTCACCGCCATATAAAGACCACAAAGTGGTCACTCACCAACACATGTCGCCATCACATAGTAGTGAATACAGCTCCAAAGCAACACAGAAGCAACATAACCACTGACATCCAAGGACTCACAAGAGACGTATTCACTGATGTCATCCTTTTCCCCCTTTCTTCTCCATCTGACAAAGAACACCATGACAACTTCTCCCGACCCCCACTCATCCCTGCAGAGTTTACCAAACATCTTACACTTTTCACTTTTCCAGCACTTATCTACCAATTCTTCCTCTGTACAAACTCCCCATCCATAGCGCCTCTGTTGTGCCTCTAATAGTAAGAATATCTCAAGATGACTATGGGGCTCCCATTTATGCACTCCGCTTTAGTCTTGTCTTGTGTCTCCATATAATAGGTTAAGCAGATAGGTGGGCCGAGCAGGATGCGCATGCAGTTCAAAAGATGCGGTGGATCCAGGCAGGGCCGGGACGAGGGGTAGCCGAAGGTAGATGACCGTCTAGGGCTCCCCTTCATGTATCATGTCAGAAAGGGGGTGCAAGGAGGCATGTGGATCACATGTATGAAAACTGTCTAGTTCTAAAACTCACTTTTTTGCCCATAGCAACCAATCAGAGCGCCCCTCTCATTTTTTCAGAGCTTTATATGAAATGAAAGGGGCGCTCTGATTGGTTGCTTTGGGTTACATTGGCTGGTGTGGCAGACACACTGGGAACTACAAGTACCAGCATACGACACTAGATATGCTTTAAGTTTTGAAGGCTATTTAGTGTGGTATGCTGGTCTGTCTGTTCCGATCCTGTCATTTTGACCCTTTAGATGCAGTGGTACACAAGGCCGTGGCATCTAAAGGATTAACAGTGCTGCGCACCGTTCCATTCCACAGTCGCCCCCCTCGCCACACCATAATTGGGGGACCAAGTGAAGCCCTTTACAGCCAGAGGCCAAATGAAACCACAAAATTTACACCATGCCAAGGGAACCCCATTATTGATCTGTTCGCAATATCTATTATTGCAAAACAATGTACAAGCGTCGTCCCCCTTTTTGTTCTCAGTACCCGGGGGGACTTCAAAAAAATAAAAAAAAATTAAAAATAAAATTAAAAAAATGTGAAAAGTTTGAAACATCTCTCTTTTGCAATTTTTACAAACAAAATAAAAAAGCTTACTAAAAGTTACACGAAATTGCTATTGCCCCAGTCTTAAAAGTCCATCTAGAAAATATACACATTTATTCCATACCTGAACAAAAAAAAGAAAAAAAAAACACCTAAAATGCCTTTTTTTTTGTCTCTTCACACCCCCAAAATATTGAATGAAGATTTAAAAAAAAAACTACACTGACCTGAAACCCTCATACCGATTACTGAGGGGACCTATGACACTGGGGGGCTACCATGGGGAACCATATCCTGAAAGGAACCCTAATAACTACCCAAATGGGGACTATATATTTACTACTACTGGATCATAACATACGAGGGGCCCTCTATATCTACATTCTGAAGGTACCTTTACATCTACCTACTGTCGGAGACCTTTATACTTACCTATCTACTGAGGGCCCTGTATAGCTACCTAATGGGGACCTACCTATCTACCTGCTTATCTATCTAAAGGTACTTACAGTACATAACTATGAACCGAAGTTAGCGTTTACCTACTTAATAGAAAAAGTCTGCCTACTTACTTGCCTAACTAATATTGAGGGTCTAACATAAAAGGAGCTAAAAACCTATCTGCCTGCATAATTTGGGTGGGCTTCCTACATTCAATTTTTAAACTTATTACGGGGTTTACAAATGGGGACAGACACTTTTGCTGTATAACTTGTTTTTTCTTTGGCCCCATTTAAAATGAATTTTCTTCTATGAGACAATCCCTTTAAGTAGAAATAATTTTCCGTGACATGCTAAAACCCAACCCCCTCCCCCAAGTGGGGAACCCTGTTTTAAAAAACTAGGGGGACAGCCATGGTCGGGGGCAGGGCTCCCATCAGTCACTATAACCGTTTGGGGGCCCCCATACAGCCAAACAAAGGGGCCCCACCCATTACTATTTTTCTATTTTTTAACATATCGGTGGGCCCCTTTTTGATTAGGGCCCCTGACAGGAGTACTGCCCTATTGGCACCCCTGCTCTGGGGGTAGGTGGCCTCAAGCTGAAGTTTTCAAAAGGATATTGTAAAGAACAGTAGTAAGTATTGTCCTTTTTCTGCATGATTGTGCTTATTTAGAGACATGTTTATATGACATGATCTCAGATAATGCAATTAACAGGACAACACTTAGATGCTAACACTGTACATTCTGTTCTGCCTGAGGAGTGACCTTCAGTCTCCATCTCTTTGTGAATAATGCATTGGCCATTAACCACACAATTAATTCACATAACACTTGTTAGCTACCAGACTGCTATTCATTTAGTTTTGTTGATAGAATGTAATGTGCTTATAAAAAGTGATTTATACCAGACAGATCAATTTCAATCCCTCCTGCTCATTTATATAGCTGCATGTTAAGGTTTAAAACAATATATTGCACCTCATCCTACAGTTCTGTAACTGGGATGGTGCGAGCTGAACCGGCCCCCCCTCTACAAGGGGTCCCCACCCAGCCCCCTCCTACCCTCTCCACCCAGGCTCCTCCACAGCTTTCCACCCAGCCTCCTACTACTGCCTCGCCCACCTCCCCCCTACAGCCCCTTCCCAGCCCAGCCTCCTCTACTGCCTCCTTCCCAGCCGCCCTGCCTCCTTTCCACAGCCTCTTTCCATTTCCCCCCAGCCTCCTCCTACACCCCTTCCAGCCCCCGCCTCCTACTATGCCCCCTCCAGCCCAGCCCCCTCCACAGCCTCTTCCCCCCCCCTTCCCCTTTCAGCCCTTTCCACCCAGCCCCTCCTCCCCTCCCCACCCACCTCCTCCCACGCCTCTTCCCCCCACCTCCCCTCAGCCTCTTCCCGCCCACCCCCCCCTCCAGCCTCTTCCAGCCCAGCCTCCTACTACTGCCTCGCCCAGCCTCCTCCAAAGCCTCTTCCAGCCCCCTCCCCTACAGCCTCTTTCCCCCCAGTTTTCCCACTACGCCTCCCCCCACCCACCTCCTCCTACAGCCTTTCCCCCAGCCCCTTTCCCCCGCCCCGCCCAACCCCTCCTCCCGCCCTTCCACCCCGCCCCTTCTCTGCCCCCCCCCCCAAAACCCCCTCCAGCCCCCTTCCACTACGCCCCCCACCTCCCCCACAGCCCCCCTTCCCGCCCAGCCTCCCCCACAGCTCCTCCAGCCCCGCCTCCTCCTACGCCTCCTCCCCCCAGCCTCCTAACTACGCCTTCTCCCCGCCCAGCCCCTCTACGCCTCTGCCCAGCCTCCTACTACGCCTCCCAGCCTCCTACTACTCCTTCCTCAGCCCAGCCTCCCAACGCCTCCCCCACCAGCCTCCTCTGCCCTCCAGCCCCCTCCTACACCCCCCCCACCCAGCCCCCAAAAGCCCCCCCAGCCCAGGCTCCTACTCCCCCCCTCCACCCCCCCCCCCTACAGGGCCCCCTCCAGCACACCTTACATCCCCCGCCCAGGCCCCCTGCCTTCCCGCCCCCTCCTCCCTGCCCCCCTCCCACTGCCTCCCCACCCCCCTCCACAGCCTCCCCCCTTTCCAACCCCTCCTCCAAAACCCCAACCACCCCTTCAGCCAACCTCCAACCTCCCCCACCCCAGCCTCCCCCAGCCCAGCTCCTTTTTACAGACCTAGCCCCAGGGTTAAAAAACCATCCTTTTCCAGGGGGGCCCAGTTCCTTTTCAAAAAATTTTGCCTTTCCCCCCAGGCTTTTTCTAACCGCGTTTTAGCCCAGCTTCCCAATAAAATGCCCCAAGTACCCCAGTTTTTAAAAACTTCTTTCCCCAAACCCCCAAAAAGCCTTTTCCCCTTTTTTCCTTTTTTTTTTTTTCAAAACCTCCCCCCCATCCCCCCCCCCAATAAACCCGCCCCCCCGTGGTTTTGTCTCCCTCCTTTAAAAAGGGGGGGCTCTCTCAGCAGGTTTCCCCAAAACCCCTTAAAGCTCCGATCCCCCCATCCTTTCCCCTAAGCCTTTTTAAAAACAAGCTTTTTCAAACTAAAAAGGCCCGTTCCTTTTTCCAAATTCACAGGCCCCTTTTTTTGCCCTCGCGCCACTTTCCCCCCCTAAGGGGCCTTTTTTTTCAAAGCCCCGGAACCTCTTTTTTTAAAAAAATTCCTCCCCGGGGGGGCTACACATCTTGGCCCCCGCTTTCCCCTTACAATCTTAATCCGCCCCTCGAAACGCCTACCCCGAGGGTTCCAAAAAACTTGCATTCCAGCACAAAAAGGGGCCCCTACCCAACAGGCCCTTTTTCCAGCCCAGGGTTCTAAAACCTTTAAGGGGGAAAAATTTAAAGGAACCGGGAAAAATTTTAAATTTTTCCTAATGCACAGGGGCATATAGCTCTGTATGACGAAGTGATTAATATGTATATTATAGACATGTATAATGCTAACCCACAGAGCTGATCAATGTGACTGCAGACTGACTGTCAGCTCTGTGGGTCAGCATTACTAGTATAATACTGACCCACAGAGCTGACAATCAATCTGCAGTTATAAAATACTGCTTACCCCATACTATACCCCTAAAATTACACAGTATACACTTTATTCTGTTTTTTCTTTTGTGATTCTAAACCTCCAACCCTCCATAACCCCACCCCCAATAATCCCGCCCCCACTGGGCCGTGGAAAAATTTTCGTGCATCAAACCGGTCCTGGTGGAAAAAAGGTTGGGGACCGCTGCTCTACAGCGAGTGTAAAATATCCCTGAAACCCTGCTGTAATGGCAATCACAGACTACTCCTGTGATGGCCATTTAACTCATTAGATGCTGTAGTTAAAATCGTTACATGCGATGGTTACAATGGGCCTAAGACGAGGTCACTCGGTCACTCCTTTAGTGTCTAATCTTCACACGGCTTATTTTGCCACGTCTTTGCGCGCACATTTCGCCCCGTAGTGCGCTTTATACTTGGCTAAACGCACATCGCAATTAAGGTAATTCATAGCTCTTATAGAGAGGTATGAATTAGGCGTCGTCTCCCCGGGCGTACAATACGATCGTATCAATTGTTTGCGGCGCTTGCACGCCATTGACAATGCATGTGAATGGGGCCGGCCCCCGTGCTTTGGAATTACGCGCTGATCAGTATGTGCTTCCAAAACACCTTGCGGATTGCGGCACGTACAGTACGCGCCCCAATACGCCGTGTGAACAGGCCCTAAGGGTTATCACAGCCGCAGGGTGTCTAACGAATGCCTTAAGGCAAGATTTAATAGTGTAACATTGACAGGGAATAATATACTGAAATGCAGGTATATTAAATTGTATAATAAGAAAAATCAATGAACTACACATTCAACATCCACAGAGGGAGAAAAAATAATAATGAAAAAAAATATAAAGGTTTAATTTAAAAAAACAACAAAACATCCACATTTCCCCTTACAAATCCCCATATAGTTTGTGCAATCAGAAAAAGAGACAGTGCTACATCTGTAACAACACTTGTAATAAAGTTATAATATTATTTATGCTGCACAATGAATGCCCTTTGAAAAATACCAGTGATGGCAGATATTCTGTTTTGCTGTATTTAACCCAAAACTGTGGGAATTATAAATTAAACTTTTTTTTATGTGTTCTAAATGTGCAAAAGTGTGGGTGCGGGTAGGTATGTATGCATGTATATGTATGTGTGTGTGTGTGATGTATATATATATATTTATATATATATATATATATATATATTTATATATATATATATATATATATATATATATTTGAAACCAGAAGTTTACATACACTATAGAGACACATATGCACTACTTGACATGAAATCAGAATAAACCTTACCTGTTTTAGGTCAATTAGGATTACCACAATTATTTATACTTGCCAAATGCCAGAATAATGAGAGAGAATTTTAAGATATTTTTATTACTTTCTGCAAAGTCAAAAGTTCACATAAATTTCATTAGTATTTGGTAGCATTGCCCATAAATTGACTTGGGTCAAACGTTTTGGATATCCATCCACAAGCTTCTCACAATAGTTAGTAGGAATTTTGTCCCACTCATCCTGACGGAACTGTGTAACTGAGCCATATCTGTAGGTCGTCTTGTTTGCACCTGCCTTTTCAGCTTTGCCCATACATTTTCAATAGTATTGAGATCAGAGCTTTGTGATGGCCACTCCAAAACATTGACTTGGTTATCCTTAAGCCACTTTGTAACCAGTTTGGCAGTATGCTGATGTCTTGAGATGTTACTTCAGTATTGCCACATAATATTCTTTCCTCATGATGCCATCTATTTTGTCAAGTACACCAGTCCATTCTACAGCAAAACAACCCCACAACATGATGCTGTCACCCCTGTGTTTCACAGTTGGGATGGTGTTCTTAGGCTCCCAAGGTTCTCCCTTTTTCCTCCAAATGTAACGATGGTCATTATGATCAAACAGTCAACTTTAGTTTCATGAGACCACAGGAAGTCTCCAAAAATGTAGATCTTTGTTCCTGTGTGCATTGGCAAACATTAATCTGGCTTTTGCATGTTTCTTTTGAACTAATGGCTTCGTCATGGCAGAGTGACCTTTCAGCCCATGTTGATACTGTACTTGTGTCACTGCAGATAATGACACAATCTTACCAGCTTCCGCCAGTATCTTCAGAAGGTCTTTTGTTTTTGTTCTTGGTTTGATATGCACGTGTCGGACCAAAGCACATTCATCTCTGAGACACAAAACCCGTCTCCTTCCTGAGCGGTATGATGGATGGACATTCCCGTCTTGTTTGTACTTGCGTATAATTGTTTGTACAAATGAACGAGACGCCTTCAGATATCTGGAAATGGCACCCAAGGAAGATCCAGACTTGTGCAAGTCCACAGTTCTTTTCCTGATATCTTGGCTGATTTCTTTAGACCTCCACATGATGTTACACACAGAAGCAGTGTGTTTCCGGTGTGATTTAAAATACATCCACAGGTGTATCTCCAATTAACTCAGATGTTGCCAATAAACCTATCAGAAGGTTCCAAAGACATGACTTCATCATATGGGCTGTCCCAAATTGTTTAACCTTTTAATCCCTCCAAAAAAAAAAAAAAATATTACTCTTCATTTTTCTCCTCCTCGCCTTCCAAAATCCATAACATTTTTATTTTTCCATCTATATAGACATATGAGGGCTTTTATTTTGTGGGACAAGATTCACTTTCTAATGGTGTCATTTATCCTACCATAGAATATACTGGGAAAGCGCAAAAAAAATCTAATTAAGGCAAAATGTGAAAAAAAACCGTACTTGCGCCATGTTTGCGGGAGTTTTGTTTTTGTGGCATTCAATCTTCGGTAAAAAGGATGTGTTATCTGTATTGTACAGGTTGATACGCATCCGACAATACCAAACATGTAGGGTTTCCATTATGTTTTGGTAGCGTAAAAAAAATCCAAATATTTTCTATATTTGAAATTTACGCCGCAGCACTGTTTTTGCGATCAATACATTTTTTGTACTAACACCTACGGACGTCATTGAGGGTGCATTTTTTGCGGGCTGAAGTGTACTTTTTATTGCTAGCAGTTAGGAATACATGCAACTTTTTTGATCACTTTTATTCCAATTTTTATAGGACATGAAATGACCAAAAAAAACCGCAACTTTGGTGTTTGGAATTTTTATTCTTCTACAGTGTTCAGCGAACGGGATAAATGGTGTTATATTTTTATAGATTGGACTTTTTTGGACACGGCGATACCAAATATGTGTAACTTTTTTATAATTTCATTTTTTTTATTTGTAAAATGGCGAAGGGTGTGATTTGAACTTTCAATACTTTTTTATACTTTAAAACTTTTTTTTTTTTTTTTTTTACTTTAACTTTGAGTCCCCCAAGGGCACTTCACCACTAGAGGGCATGATCGTTAATACAGCCTAATGCATTGTATAGACAATGCATTAGGCTGTACCAAGATGGTGTTTTCCCTACTTCCTGCCTGGGGCAAATGAGAATATGGCAGTGATGGAGGCTTTCAGAAGGCTTCCTGCTGCCATGTCCAGGCATTGGATCTGCGGGGACTCCGATTGGAATGAAGAATGGTGCGCGGCATCTTAAGGGTTAAACAGTGCGGGCAGGCAGCAGCGCCCCCCTGCGCTGTAACTGCCGGGTGTTAGCTGCACTTAGCCCCCCCCCCTGCGCTGTAACCGCCGGGTGTTAGCTGCAATTAGCCCCCCCCCCCACCCCTGCGCTGTAACCGCCGGGTGTTAGCTGCAATTCCCCCCCCCCCCCTGCGCTGTAACCGCCGGGTGTTAGCTGCAATTAGCCCCCCCCCCACCCCCTGCGCTGTAACCGCCGGGTGTTAGCTGCAATTAGCCTCCCCCCCTGCGCTGTAACCGCCGGGTGTTAGCTGCAATTAGCCTCCCCCCCCCGGCGCTGTAACTGCCGGGTGTTAGCTGCAATAAGCCCCCCCCCCCCCTGCGCTATAACTGCCGGGTGTTGGCTGCAATTAGCCTCCCCCCCTGCACTGTAAATGCCGGGTGTTGGCTGCAATTAGCCTCCCCCCCCCCCCCACTGCGCTGTAACTGCCAGGTGTTAGCTGCAATTAGCCGCTAACACCCTGCGGCTGTGTAGCAGGATTGCGCTGTGATCCTGCTACACAACTCCTTAATGCCACCAGGCCGTACCCATACGTCCAGGCGGGTGAAGGGGTGAAATGCATAGTAATCCTAGTGTATGTAAACCTCTAACTTTGCAGAAAGTAATAAAAATGCCTTTAAAATATTCTCTCTCCCATTATTCTGGCATATGGCAAATATAAATCATTTTGGTAATCCTAATTGACCTAAAACAGGTACGGTTTATTCTGATTTTATGTCTGATAGTGAGAAAACATGCATATGTGTCTTTTTATATAGTGTATGTAAACTTATGGTTTCAACTGTACATACTTAGCCAATATCTGTCTTATGAGCTTTTGGTTATAATAAAACTGGACAAGACAGGCAGAAACTGAGCCGCATTTGTCACACTGCTGCACTCTGTACTATATATTTGGTGCCCATTGCTAGACACATTTCTCTTAAAACTTATTTAGACTTTTTAAAACTGTCTTGTCAGACATAAAGGGCAACATGTATGAACGGGGCTGCACCAGTTTTCTAGCATGCTATGTGGCCAAAAATCTGTCATACGCACAAATCTGGCGCATTCTGCACCAGACATGACAGTTTTCAATGCACCCAGTTTGCTGGGGTAGGTCATGCTAAAATCATATAATTATGTACAAATCCATACCAATTTTAAAGTGGTGTGACTGAAACAAATTTTGCTGTAGAACGGGACACATGCATAAAGTGCTGTGAGATGCTTTCATACATACTGGCACTTTCTACACTTCTCTAAAGCAATTTAAAACTAACACGTCAGCGCTGGGTTTCATACATGTCACCCAAAGTGTCTTAGCACTTAATTAATGTAGCATGCATGGCAGTTTTGTAGCAAAATTTGGACAGGAATTCTGCTGGATTTTGGTTAGTTTCCCCCATTGAGTTGCAATCTTTGAAAGTTGAATGGATGACACTGCAAGTGCAAGATTTTTGTAGAATCTCTCTAGTAACTTAAATTTGGTAAAATCAATTCAAAATATCCCTAGTTTTACCCATAAATGTGCCAAATGGGTTAAATAAAACAGGCAAATTATATTTTTTTTTGCAGTTTGTGCAAAAAAATGAGTGCTTGTATATTAAAAGCTAGCTTTTGTTTTTTTATTCTACTGCTTGTTTGTTAATTTAATATTTGATATCATTAAATTTTTCCAATTTTACCTTTAACAGCAAAAAAAAAAAATAAAAAAAAGTTTGAAAATTATTGTTAGATATGACTTCCCCACAAAATAATCAAATAATCACTTTTTCCTTCTAGGTTAGGCTGTATTTTCAAACTGTGACGGGTGCAAGTTTTTGTGCCACAAATACTAGGTAGTGAAATAATAATCAACGGCAGTTTAACATTTTATTCGTGTAGCAGCAGGAGATTGTGATCTACGCTGCACGATGTAAAGGAAAATAAGTGAAAACGCATAGTAGACTGCGTAGAACAAGGAGGCTGTCCCCAAATCAATAACCAATAAAGGTGACATTTTTTAGTTTATAGTCTGTGATTTCCAAGCCCAGTGTGATATTCCTATTAATAACCTAATTATTTACAGTGAGAAATTGAGTGCATTTGGCAACTCAAAGTGTGTAATAACATTAAAGAAGGTTGAACATGAATGTCTTGAAACATGCATTTGCAACTAAGAAAACCTGGGATCAAAAGGGTGCAGAAGATAGAGATGTGTCAGTGAGAGAAGCTTTGGAATATGCCAAACATCAATGAACATGGGAACAAATGGTGCGTAGACTCAGTGTGTCTTATGTAATTCATGGTGACAGTTGCGTTGTGAACTTCTGTACAGTTACATAAGAGCTTATTATGAGCAGTAATATAGCGATTCTGATTACAGACAAAAAAATTAAAGTCAAAAATATTTTTTTCATTATTATTAGTTTGAACTGTCTCATAACCCCGTGATTTCTGCCATCATAGAGATGTGATAATGAGTTGCTCTGAATATTAAGAGTCTAACATGTATGGATTCAATTGTAGGTAATTACAGTGAATAATATCCTCATTTATACGTGAACTATAATTATGATCATCTGATGGTCTCAGTTCAATTTATCAGAAATAGAATAGTTATTCAGCAATTTAGCGTAGATGTTAAGATTCTCTAGATTTGATTGAATATGTCCATAGCCTCCTAAAGCACATTTTTGCTTTTAAAAGGAATAAAATGTCATAGAACGACCTTTTAAAATAAACTATTAGCCTTTTCCTGCATAGCTGAACATTGCATCTTTAAGGGGCCGTTTACATGGCAATGGACAAATAGCAGTCGGTTTATCCGACCGATATTTGTCCGGTTTGTGTGCCGTCCCCACTGCCGTGGGGGAGGGGGGGGACTTTTCTCCGCGATGAGCGGTGAAAAGCTCTCCCCCTTTTCATTCACATGCTCATATTCTGTCCAGAAACCGGACAGAAGAATGTGCATGTAGAATGTTTTTCAGGCGAAAAACCCGTGCAGTGGGGACTGCTGCACAGGTTTTCCATAGAAGCCCGTTGTGTTCGTTTGCGGACGGTTTTTCAGACGGTTTGCAAAACCAAAAAACCATCTGAAAAACCGGCCGCAGACCCGTGCCGGGGGGACATGCTATAAGTGTCTAGATGTAACTTGATGTACATCATATGGTTTGTGTGTGCCAACCCCAATGCTTGCCTTTTAACCCGCTTACATGCTACAGTCAATATCAGTTGTGGTTTCTAAGGAGAATAAAGATAGTGGCTTCATGTGTCTCCTCATATGCACTGCATGAATTAGATTGCATGGCGGCCGACATATCTGCTCATATTCTTCCCTGTTAAACACTGCCTGTAAGTAATATGCTGACAGGCAATAATACACTGCAATACAGGAATATTGCAGTGTGTTATATCAGAGGACTGAAGACTGACCAATAAACATCAAATAATGTTTATGAAATAAAAACAAAAGCACTAATTCCATTTTCCCATAAAAAAATGTCCATATATTATTAAAATAGTGAAATTAAGAAAAATATATAGATGTTTGATATGCGTTTTGCAGCCTTGTGTATAAAATATATACAATGAATGATTTTTACCACATGGTGAACACAGTAACAGAAGTTCCAAAAGACAATCGCAGGATTGCTGATTTTTTTCCATTATCATTCTAAAAAAATAATGATAGCTTATATAAGACTCATCTATATATACTTATTATATAAGAAATGAAATGGTAACATACCTTCACATAGCTATGTTGATTGAGGTGAAAAAAGGGTTAATGCAAGAAGGGTAAAAAAAGCAAACAAAAAGTAGCAGCATCCAATGGATTAAACATGTCAAAACAGTCCTCCTGAAAGAGAAGCGCGCCTGTTTTTTCAAGTAACTAAGGACAAATTGCCGTGTGTACATGAGAAATAGCACTGTTTCTAGCTATTATGCCACTTGCACATGGCATTTTTCAACCAGCTGGAGGCTATATCTTAAATTTTCTATGTTCCCTGAGTTACTAGGTGAAAACTAGCAGCCATGGCTGGACTGGGAATACAGAGCACCCCTCGCCCTCAAACCCATAAATATGACCTTGCAACATGCTATGTACTAAATAGCTTTGGACAATGCAGCAAATTTTGCTTTATTTGCTCCCCTTCATCACTACTTCCTTAAATTTGAAATGCATACAACAAAAGGAGGAAAATAATAATAGGAAACCTAAAAATACCTAATCACTTTGAACCACCTGATATTATATTACACACTGCAGTCCCTGAAAATATTAAACTCTACCACCCAGTCTTTGGTGGTCTATGACAGTGAATAGGTTAATTTAATTACTTGTTGACCACTGGTTGACTTCAGACATCCAGGTGGTGGTTGTGTATCTCTGCACAGATGTTCTGGAACATCCATGCAGAGAGTGCAGCTGTACACTAATGGTGCTACCAGGCTCGGACTGGCCCAGAAGAGAATAGGTGAAACCCTCGGTGGGCCCCTGAGCATGGCAAGCCTGGAGTTGTTTTGTAACTGCATATACATTATCAGACGAGGTAAAAAAGCAGAGAAAGAGAGGTAAAAAAGCAAGATGCAGAGTATAGAAGGCATGTAGTGTCCTTTACAGTAGCTGTAGGGTGGGTTCTTAAAAGAAATTCCACCGGTGGGCCCATAAAGAGCTCACCTAGTGGGCCCCTAGACTCAACTCCACCTGTGGGCCCTAAGGCTATGTTCACACGGTGTATTTGCAGGGCGTAATTACGCCCCGCAATTACGCCGTGTGACCGGGGCGGGGCGTGAGCGGGGGCCGGCACTTCGCCGGCCCATAGACTTGAATTGCCAGCGGCGCGTATACGCCGCTAGTAATTCACATGTCAATTATCTCCCCGCCGGGTGGGGAGAGGAGAATTACCGTAAAGAATGGGCCGTTTTCAGCCCGTAATTGGCGCACTTCGGCGCGTAATTACGGACCGAAATACGGCCCATTTTAAGCCGTGTGAACATGGCCTAAGCACCCCAGTCCGACACTGGGTGCTAATGCATGGGTGGAGAACTGGCTATCAGCAACAGCTGGGCTCTCCACTGTTCCTCCAGTTTATTACCATCCCTGACTTCTCTCTGTGTAGACAGTGTTCAATCAGTGTTGTATGCACAGACATATAGGAAGCCTATCGGCTACCTGCCTCCCGACACCAGTAGTCACTGATTGCAGGGATTCAGTAACTGCAAGAGCTGCGGATCTTATCAGACCCAGATTAGCTTTGCAGTCAGTACAAGGGATGTATTTCCCCGGGATTTCCCTTATAAGGCTATGTCTACACAGCCTATGTTAAAATACCATCGAAAATTAGACGGTAATTTAACATCGCCATACCTCAGTTTTTTGGTGTGGGTTTGTACTAAAAACCGCGGTCGGAAAGCAGACGGGAACATGTTCTATCTTCTGGTGGAGGGCCGGCGATTTACAAATCCAACAGTAGAAAATCCGTGTTGTGCAGACTACAGCACGGATTTCTATTGTGGTCTAAGGGCACTGGTTACAGTCGCATTTTCAACGGATTCTATATACTGAATTTGCAGAAAGTCTGACCAGAAACCAGTGCTATGTAAACCCAGCCTAACAGGGACTAATATATCATCCCCCATTACAGGGAAAATCATAAACAAAGTGGTAAAAATGGCCCCCAAAGGTCTTTTTCTGATCTTATGGAGAAAACAACTTGTAAAATAATAAATAAAAAACACACAAAATAAATTATTAATATGAACCCCTTCCTGCCGCAGCCTATTTATTTTTGTCACATTAGTTTTTCCCTCCTCGCCTTCCGAGAGCCTTAACTTTTTTTTATTTTTCCAGTGACAGACAAATGAGGGCTTTTATTTTGCAGGACAAGATGTACTTTCTAATGGTGTCATTCACTGCACCATAGAATATACTGGGAAACCTTAAAAAATTTTTAAGTGGGGTAAAATATGAAAAAAACGTACTTGGAGTGTTACCTATATTCTACTGGTTTATACGAATTTGGTAATACCAAACCTGTAGGGTTTTTGTTATGTTTTGGTACCGTAAAAAAGATCCAAACATTTTCTATTTTTGAAATATTTGCCACAAAGCCATTTTCGCCGACCAATATCTTTTTTGTACTTCTACCTATGGACTTGAGTAAGAATACAATTTTTTGTGGGCTGAAGTGTACTTTTTATCAGTACCAGTTTGGAATCCATGCAACTTTTTTGATCACTTTTATTTAAATTTTTAGGGGATATGAAATAACAAAAAAAAAAATGCAATTTTGACATTTTGATTTTTTTCTTTATACAGTGTTTAGTGTATGGGATAAATTATGTTATATTTTAATAGATTTTTATTATGTGTAACTTTTTTATTTTATTTTTTTTATTTGTAAAGGGGCAAAAGGGGGGATTTGAACTTTGAATATATATAAATATATAAATATAAATATATATATAATATATATATATATATATATATATATATATAATATATACATATAACAGTATATATTTATATATATATTTAAAACTTTTTTTCACTGTAACTTTGGCGCAATCGTTTATATGGCCTATTGCATTGTATATACAGTGCGATAGGGTGTACTTTTTTCACTGTAACTTTGGCGCAATCGTTTATATGGCCTATTGCATTGCATATACAATGCAATAGGATGTACCAGTATAGTGGTTTTACTACTTCCTGCCTGGGGCAAGAAGTAGTAATGCGAAAACATGGCGGTGATGGAAGCCTTCACCAAGCTTTCAGCTGCTAGCTGATTGGGACCCCGCCGTTCAGCACCGTTTCTTATTCATTCAGACACAGGCCAAGTTTGCCACAGTGTATAAAGGGTTAAACAGCATGAAATGGATCCAGCTCCATCCCGTGCTGGTACCATCGCAATCCCGCTACAAAGCCCCTTACCGACGCTATGACGTACCAGTACATCAAATGGTGGAAAGGAATTAATGAACAGCCCAAACCGCAACTTTTAGTCCTATTCCCAATGGCCTTTAAACTCTATATCACCTATATTTAATGGAAAAGTGACATAATTACAATTTATTTTAGTGCCACTTTTGCTGTCCAGAAAATAAATAAAAAAATAAATAATATTGCAAAAAACACTTTTTTTTTTTAATACATCATGGAAAAAGGTCAAAAAACCTAAAAGAATAACCAAGAGCAAGAAAACTTTATAGCAATCAAACCTGCATGTTCTACAGAAACGAAAAATATAAACAATGTTTAAAGAAAAGTTAAAATATGTCTGGTAAGGGGGAGAGGGTTTATTGGCTCAGAGTGTGGTTAACATTTCATTGTGGAAAAGTTATCGCTACATAACTGGTGTCTTGTTGATACTCAAACTTCAGGCTCAAGCTTTGCTTTGGCCATCACTGATCCAGACCTGCTAGTTGCCATGTCTCACATACACTGAACACACTGTGAGAACTCACTTACTTTCGGCCGCCATCTTGGACCGGCCCGGGACCATTCGCTCACACTCTGGGATTGCCGTCCTTGGTAGAACAGTATTGGCACACTGACACCAGGCATTTCTTTATGACCTCAGCCTGCTTTATTCTCAGGCACAGGCTTACAGCACAGCATACAAAACAACAGAGTAAACAAAACCCTTAGCTGTCTGGCCACTCACTACACCACAGTAGAGATCCTCTCTATCAATGGCCCCAGCCTATCACCGAGCACCATAAACACTTTACTCACAATAACACTAGGTTCAGACTTCTGTCAAGCCTCTGAGGGGCCAGAGCATCTCTCCAGGTCCTCTGCTGCTCCACTACCAAGTAGCAGACCACACCCCCTGAACACCTGCAGGCCCAGGCCTTTTATAGCCCTCCAGGGACCTGCCCAAAACCTGGCCTGGAATACGGGGAATAAACAACCACCCAACACATTGTCTGCTCCCAATAAGAACCGACCCAGAACAGCCAAATACACTAAACACAGCAGCCAACCGCTTACTGCGGCTGACAATATACATGGCTGGCTCCTACCCCACCAAGGCCAGGTACTCTCGGTGGCATGTTGCTTGCAGGTCTCTGGCTGCACACCCTGTAGTGGCAGAAGCATGCGACTACCAGAGGTCGCTCTGCCACACCACACATGATGACATGATGTCCCTATCTTTCTATAGCACACCCACAGAAGCAGCAACTTAAAAGACATTATAAAGCAGTACTGAGCCCTGTTAATTGTCACTTAAAATACTACATTTACTAGATCTTTGAGCAGCTTTTCTGTGTCTCTCACAACCTTGGTCTCGTTCTCCAGCTCCCGCTTCCTTCTCCCCTCTCCATAGTCATCTTAGAGCAGCATGTAACTTGATCCTTGAGTCAGCTAATAACCTATCTTGTTTCTGAATACATTGATTTAGCTGGTTTTCAAAGTGAATGCTAAGGGAGGAAGAAAGGAAACTGGTAAGTGGAGACAGTCTGTTTAGGCATAATTATAACTGTACTACCTTCAATAAATCACAACATTACAAATAATAAAGTAAAAAATATATGAATAAACTTTATTAGTCAAACACACATATCATGACAGGGTTAGAAATAAATATTAAAAAGTGGGAGAGGATAATAATACCAAACTGCAGCAACAAGGAGTAAACACCAAATGGCATATTTTACATAAAATGCAATAGGTAAATGAATTAAACAACAAGCAACAGAGGAAATGAGGTATAATCAATGAAAGGAAAAATACATATGAATATAAACAGATATTAGGTGCTAGTGCACAAACCCCAGATCAGTTCATAAATATTTACAAAAGATTAGTTAATAACCGTTAATAAAGTGATTTATAGTTAACCACTAAATAATTCATTCATTAGTATGCTACAGTGTTACCCCAAAAAGGCACCGCAACACCCCAGGAGGTGTTTAGTTGGGTCTTTGTCAAGAGGTGATCAATGGTACTTATAGCTGTAGCAGCAAAAGCAACTGCTATGGGGCCTAGGGGTCGAGGGGAGCCACTCAGATGCAAGAACATTCAACTTTTTTGTAGGAAATAAGTTGTTTTTTTTGCTATATAGAATTACTATGTGGGTTTGATACATGGCACTATTATTTATACCTGTTTGCCTCTTATGCTGCTGTTTCCAATTTCTTAACATTAGTTGGTGGGAGCCCATCTCATTTTGTTATCAGGTCCTATGATTGCTACATATACTTTTGAGAGAGAGATTTTTCTGTAATAAAATATATTACAAGATTTCTGTTGATTTGCTTGTACTATTGATATGAAAAGTTTGTTGAAATGTTAATAGCCATTACCAGCATCAATGGCTATAGTGGCATTAGGCAGATAGTTTGAGCAGACAACGCTGGAGTCACTCAGGATCTCATCATGCTTTCTCTTATCCCTTGCAGATTTATGTTGCTTTATCCACACACTGAGCCCATTAAATTTCTGTTTTTACAACAGAGCAGTTATTCTATTTTTTTTAAATGTTAGAAACAAAGGATTATCAGTAAAGGTCTATGACACAGAGCATACCCACAATAGTCTTCAGCAGAAGTTGGTAAGTAATTTACTTGTTGCTGTTTCTTTTGTCCAGGTGTCAAACATAAAATAAATATTCAGAACTGCTAGCTGCTCATAGCTGAGAATAGAGGCTACGACATATCATCATGTGTAGAATAAAACATAAAAAAAATCTCAAATTAGAAGGTAAAAACGGATTAGCAAAAAACATTTATTTAAATTCCCCCATTGTCCCAACACTGGGGAAATTTAAAGGGTATTCCCATCTAACTGATTAGCTTTAACCCCTTAAGCCGAACGCCTGAAAAGTACTTAATGACCTGCACATTCTTTTAGTTTTTGCCTTCTTGCGTTTCAACAGTTGTAGCTTTTTTTATCTTTTCAAGTTGTACTTTTTTGGGGGAATAGTTTAAGTTCACTTATAAATTATTGCAACTTTTTTTTTTAATTTTTTTTTTTTATACCATTCCCATTTCACAGTTAATAACTTGTTAGTTTTATTCTGCAGGCTATTATGGCATATAGATACCTAATATTTGTAGGGGGTTTTGTGTGTGTGTAATGTATGCACAATTATTTTTTTATAAAATATTTATTTTTTATTTTTTTATACACTTTATGTTTTTTACTTTTTTTCAAAAATCCCATGAAGGGATAACTTTTACTTTTTTTTTTACACTTTTAAATGTATTAGCATATTCATACATGCTAATACATTATAATCTGTGTCAGTTAAACACAGGCAACGATCACAGCAGCACACAGTCTGACTTAATTGCTGGCTTTTTACGCAGACAGCCCTGGGGATACTCTATGTCCCCAGGGCTGACTGTGCAACCATTCGCTGGGCTCTATTGGGTCACCAGGAGTCCCGATTATGCGACAAAGCAGGGGAAAGCCCTTTGTTTATGCTGTGGTCATGAACAGCGTCAATCAAAGGGTTAAGCGGCAGGGAGCGGAGCTTTCCCCCACTCCCCAGTGCTTGTAGAGGCTGTGCTGAGAACAGGGCTGCAAAGTACAGCTGGGTGCTGCAAAGCGCAACGTCTGCAGCATCATCAAAAGACGTTGCTGCAGACAAACAACCTGCACTGCCCGACATCAAAATTCAGCGGGCAGTCGTTAAGGGGTTAAACATGTAGATAAAGATAAAGACTATTACCAATAAATTGCTGTTCCTATTCTGCCTCATTTCAAAGTCCTTAGCTCCTGGTTGATTAAACAGCTGCTTTAGCAGCCCTGACAGCACTCCTTGCTGTGTCTTATCAGCAGCACAGAGGCTTGTTTATCTTTCTTACTGACAAGTTTTAACCCTTTATAGCTATGTAGCCTTGCGCCCTGCTGTTAAAACCCTTCTATTACCAATGATCCTGTAACAGGAAAAGCAAAACTGAAATGTTAGTCACTGCTGTAGAACTGCCCACAGCCACATTGGAAAACCTCTTTAAGCATTACATGTAACCTAATCAAAGAGAATGTTAGTGGGAGGTATTTACAAATAGGTTTTCTTTTGTAAACCAGACCACCCCTTTGACTCTAGGTTATGTTGTTGGACCTTCCATTGGAACCAGGCTAGCAGTCAGTGAAGATTAACCATTTACCTAAGGATATGTTCACATGGTGTCTTTCAATGGGCGCTGTAATGCGCCCCAAAATATGTCCTGTAATTACGGTAATCATAGCTCTCATAGAGTGCTAGGAATACCTGACGTCTTCCTTGCCATGCATTGAACGGTGGCAGAAAGAAGTGACATGTTTCTTTTCGGCGTATACGCAGCAGGGATAATTAAAGTGAATGAGGCTGCCCCAACTGCGCTTTAGAAGAACGCGATGATCAGCACGTTCTTCTTAACCCATGGAGCCTTGCGGCGCGCACAGGTACGCGCTACAAGACACTGTGTGAACATACCCTAATAGTAAGTGTAATTTCTCAATGACTTAATGTAGAAAAATAACAGCAACCTATTACCTTTGCACCTGATTTCATAGGTGTTCCTTAACGTATGTGAACTACAGTGGTAAACTCCTATGAGCACATTTAGCCATGGATTTCTAAATCCCTTTCAACTTTAGATCAATTTATGTTTTATAGTCATTTAATAGAAATTCATTCATCACTTTAAATCACCCGGAAGCTCTAAATCCCTGGACACTTTGGGAATAAAGCTACTGACTGTCTTACATATCCCTCAAGCATAGGAAAGACTAATTAAAATGAAAGATTAATAGAGAAGGTGCCAAAAGTTATACCAGCTGGAAGAAAAGAAAAATGATAAAAAAATGTTATGCTGGCTGCAGGCGGTAATAAAATCAGCCACAAAAATAGCCCTACATGCTGTATTAAAGCTCAGTTTCGTCCCAACATCCAGATTTCAGCATTTGTGCTTGTTTCGTGCATTTGGAAAAATTTCTACCAGGTATGTGAAAAAATGTAATCTGTACATTGTTATTCCCCTTATAAAGAGGCACTTTTATCTTGCTGGTTCCTTTGACTCCTGAAAGTCCAGGTCCCTGTTGGATAGAAAAGCATTTTGTTCTGCATTTAATCTTCGTATTTTTCTTCTAGTCATGGACAGACTTATCATTAATGTAACCTGTGCAGCTGCACAGAAGACTATTAGATGAGGAGTCCCTGTCGCCTTAAAAGCAAACTCCTATTGTTAACTGGACTGCAGGTTAATGCCTGAGCTAATTAGTGGTAGCTTATTAGCCATAATAGGTTGCTGTATGATAATAAAGAGCCCGTATACTGTGTTTGCATACGAGCCCTCAGCTGTTTGTGTTCACTATTTGTACTGTCTCTATAGAATCTACACCACTGCATAGATACATAAACTGGTTAAATGACTATTAAAGGGCTTGTCTAGTGGTAAAAAAAAAATCCAATTAGTATCTCAGCAGTTTTGTTACAGGACATCTTATGTGGGCTAACTGCATGTCTACAACAGAAGGCTCAGTAGTTGTGTGTGTCTTAATAGAGCTCAGGAGATCAGGTGTCCAAATGGGTGTGGTTCATAGGTCAGTCTTTAACACGTTACCAAGCAGAGGCCTAACTTGAAGCTCCTGGGCCCCAATGCAAAAAGTGAAATTGGGCCCTCCAGCTATTATGTGTTATTATTATACTGGTGTCTTCCTATGTGGCTGGAGGGCTTTTGGGCTCCAGGACCCGGTAGTGTCTGCTACCTCTGCACCCCCTATAGCTACACCTCTGCTACCAACACAGGACGTATGGGTACATCCTGGTACCGATAAGGTTCTATGCAGCGGGATTACTCTGTAATTGCAGCTGACAACCACCGATAAAGGAACTGGCTTTGTTCCCTACTGTTTAACCCTATAGATGCCGACGTGGCTACGGCATCTAAATGACTAACAGTGCCATGCTCTTCCTTCGCCACCATGTTTAGCTTTCTATTACTTCCTGCATCAGACAGGAAATAATAGAATTGCCATCTTTAAACACTCTTCTGCATTGTTTATAATAGTCAAGTACCCTAGGGTGACTCAATGTTAATGTGAAAAAAAGTTTTAAAGTGTTAAAATAAATAAAAAGAATTTAAAGTTCAAAATCACCCACCTTTTGCCATTTTACTATTAAGAAAAAGTTACACATACAGTAATTGGTATTACCGCCTCTATACGCTAAGAAACATAGAAGGAAGAGAATTCCATTTCATGTCCCTTAAAAATTGCAATAAAAAGTGATCAAAAAGTCGAATCTATCGCAAAATAGTACCAATAGAAAGTACACTTAAGTGTGCAAAAAATACATTCTCACTCCTCTGGTCCGTAGTGGAAGATTAAAAAAGTTATTGGTCACAGAACCTGCATTGCGATTTTAAGAAACAGAGAGTACTAACAAATAACGAAATCCCTACATATTTGGTATTGCCAGAATCGCATAAACCTGCAGAATACAGATATGTTATTTATACCAAAGCGTGAATGCTGTAAAAGCAAAATACCTGCAAACATCGCACAAGTATGTTTTTTTTCACATTCCTCCTCTTCTTTTCTTCATGTTGCTATTATTCCCACCAGGTGATGGAAAATTATCTCTACTAGTACTTTTCACAATTATTACTAGTGTTGATCAAACCGTTCGAGAAAAGTTAAGTTCGAGTCGAACTTCATGATTTTCTAGAACTTCAGCTGAACCAAACATTTTACTGTACAATAAAGTAAATGTTCATGTTCTACATCGCATTCGACACGCTATTTTAACAGTTTTTAGGCTCATTAAATCAGTGTGCCTGAAAGTACAATCGTCTCAAAAATCTGGCATCAGGTATACCTTGCATAGTAAGCATAATGCGCCTAAAAAGGCGCATTGGGCCTTTTTAGGCGCAGTGCACAAATAGCGGCACATAGCATATCATTGGCAGTGTATGTAATGCACCTATCGAGGAGCATTGCGAACGGAGGTGCATAACATATCATTACTAGTCTATGTAATGCGCCTATTACCAATAAACTAGTAACGATATGTTATGCGCATCAGTGCGCAACGCACCTTGATAGGCGCATTACATACACCACTATGGTGGTGCACAGCGTATCGTTTTTCTGCGCATTTCAATGTGTCGTTACTGGCGTAGACTGTGCCTATTGTTGGTGTACTGTTATGGATGGTAATTACAGCTTCTCCTCACCTGTATAGGTATAAAAATTAACCCGAACATCTCCTACCATGGATTTTAATAGGAACTTCGAACCGAACTTCTTAAAGCACGATGTTTGACTCGAACTCGAACTTTTTAGGGTTCGATCATCTCTAGTCATTACAATCTAATAAGCAGAGAGAATAGTCTTTTAGTAAAGCAGATGCAATGGTGATGTTAGAAGAAGATGCAGAGCCAAATACGTAAGCTCTGCAACAACTGAATGACAGGGAATTTTGAAGAAAGTCTCGGTTTTAAACTTGCTTGATTTTGCATTTAGGAAGTGAAAAAGCCTTAATAATAACGATAATATAATAGACTGACTATGGGTCAAACATGACCTGCTCGATGAGTGAACTAAAAGGTACTAATATTTGCCTACAGGCACTAAGATATTAATCTGATTCTAACAAAAATGTTTGGCAGGACTGAAGCTACTATTTTCTTCTTCTAAAATGATGTTCAATTCAACTACAATAATACTGGATATATTTTAATATTATGTGCACATTTTAAATGACATTTGCAGAGTATACTGAATATATCCTCCTTAGCCATTTTCTGCAATTTGTTAGACACACCATTCCTTTTCAGTTGAAAGTTATGGACTTTTTTATATGAATAAATGTGTACCGCTTCATGTAGTATCATTTTCCATTGATGTCTTCAGCAAATCTTACCACTGAAATGCATTAGTCTTGTTCAGCAGTGATTGGCAGAATACTGCTAACTATCCTGAATTCAATTATTTGTTTTAGAGTAAGTAACATTTAATTTGCAGCTTGTAAGTCACTGTCTAGATTTTAAATATGGAAGCCACATTAACCAGGACATGCTATGGGGGAAACAAAGTAATATAACTGCAATATAAAATAAAGATGATAATCATAGATGAGATTAATAATTAGTTTATGAATAGTGAGGATAATGGAACAAGATGCCTAAAGGTTTGTTAAATCTCTACAAGACATGTCATAGAAAACTGATCTAACTGCAAATATTCTCATTACTGCCAGTGAAAGGCAATTATTTTCAGGGCTCTTGTAAATCTTAAGCTTGTCACTGGTAGATAGTTTTTGTGTTTCTTTTTCTCTAAATTGGTTTGTATGGAGGGGGCTTCCCTTTTGGAGGGATTTAAACCTTTTGTGTTTGAAAAATTTACTTTATTTTGTTCAACAGATTTTTTTTTATCAAGGCCAGGGACTATGTGATAATCCAACAGGTTCACCAGTGTCTGGTGGTGCCCAAAGTGACGGTCGGCTTTCACCCGTCTAACAGTGCCATTGCGAGTTTCTTGGCTGCTCCTTCCTGCTGTCCACTGCCCTGCCAGGCATTGTATGTTGCACCAGTTATTCAGCATTGATTTACCCATAAGCAAAAATCGCATTAGATAGAGGTGGTATGGCTTATCCTCTTAGGGTATGTTCACACAGTGTTTTTTTGGGCCGTATTCTAGCGCGTTTACCGTGCCGGAATACGGCCCAAAATTTTCCTCAGACAATCTTCAATTCTTCTGTCATTGAATAAAATGTAAAATACACATTGTCGTTCACATAAAGCGTCTTTAAATGTAATTGCAAGATGGTTTTCGGACATAATTATGGCCATAAAAATAAGTGAAATGTCAATTCTTGAGGTGTTTACGCAACTAAAATTACCACAGGAAACAAAGGGGGATATTTCAAAATACGTTTCAAAATAGGCTTCAAAACGCCTCTAATCAGATGTTTTTTGAAGTTGATTTGGAGGCGGATTTTGGAGAGTAAATTTACTCTTCAAAAGATGTCGTGTGAACATACCCACTGGAGAAACCCAACGTGGAATCCGATGCAATAAAGAGGATTTTATCTTTGCAGAGGCAGTATTCGCCTCTGGATGGGATGTGAGTTAGCCATTCTTAAATGAGAGTAACCAGTATCATGCTGTCCAAGGTAAAATCTAAGGGAGACATGTAAGAAAGAAACTTAGTACCTGATATAAGGTCATGTTCCTTTCCTGACTCTAAATGATGTAGTAAATATAAAAATAAAATAATGTTTTGTTACTGTTGTAGCGTTTGTTCACTTTGCTGAAAATATTTCATGAGAAAATCCTTTGTTAATTTACTGTGTTATTATTCGTTCACAGAAATCTGATTTTGGTCTCACCAGCTGCACAGGGATAACTGTTTCTTATCCACTAATTCATATTTATATGCCCATGAATATATATTCCCTTGGATGTAATGAGTAGGATATGTAGACAAAAAAATTACCCCCGCCACCCTTTGCAGTGTTGGAGGAGAATGTTTTTTTTTTTTTTTTTTTTTTTTATATGAAAGGAGCAAATACTACATATTAAAAGTTTTGGACAAAACATCTAAAATTAGTTGTGGAGAATTCAATCTAGACACATGGACAGATTTAGCAATATAATCTTATATTTAGACAGTGTAAAGTTAGACTAGACTGTCTTATGAGCCACGTTTATCATAGTGTTCATAAATCTGGCACATGCTTACCTTCTTGCAGTTGGCTTTCTTTATATCACTAGCAGCGGCAAATTTTTGGCACATAATTTTAATGCACTCAAAGCCACAGAACGACACAGAACATGTGTCTAGAAACTGTGGACGAGACACAGAAGTGTCTAGAAACTGTCTAAAATGCATAATAAATGTGGTGTATGGCAGTATCTCGGCACAAATTGTGTCAGAATTCTTGCAGAACTGTCATAATTTAATGTGATAAAAAAAGAAGCAATATTAGGTCTCTGTTACAAACATTGGATTATTAGCTGGAATATTAAAGTGTGTTTAGCCTCACAAATGATTACTTTACTGAAACACCTTCCTTGTAAAATGGAAACTGTTATAATAAAGAGGATGACATGGTCCCCCTTACACAGTGGCTAGCATATTCCGAGCACCTAAGCAATACGACATTGGGCCACCATTAGACTCTCAATGTACAATACAACACTAGGCGTTGCAATGAAAGGGGATGAGCTAAGAAAGCATGGATTTCCTGTCTTACATTATGTCTTACATGATGCACTGGGTAAAATACATGTTAACATCATTCTGTTAAAACAAAAACAAAAAAATTGCATCAACAACATACCTTTTTTTTTTTATTGATGGACCTTTGCTGGTTTTTTGGATGGGTCAACTGCAGTTTTAGTTTGTCATTATTTTGGAGCATATGCCCAGAATTTTTTTATTTAACAGTATTTGCAATGCAATATTAATTATGGTTGTATGAAAGTACTAAAATGGTAAGCCCCTGGCTGCCATACCAAACACTTACCCTGCCACGGGTTACATCTAGGTAGGGGGTGAGTGATCAAAGCATGGGCTTCTTCCGCTTTCTAACATCTTGGATGCTACAGCTGGTATTGACTGCAGCATCAATGTGGTTAAATGATCAGGATTGGTGTTATATCTAGTGTCAGCTGATGTAAGAAGCCAGATCCCGAGTTCACTGCATATTCCTAGCCCTATATGATTAAGTGCATGTGGCTCACATGTGAGAAAGGGTTCAAACAATAATGAAGACTACGGGCTCATCCCCACGGCAAAGGACAAATAACGGTCGGTTTATCTGACCGGTATTTGTCCTGTTTTAGTGCTGTCCCCACGGCCCGACCGGGCGAGGAACAGCTTTTTCTCTGCAATGAGGTGAAGGGGAAAGGAAAAGATCCTCCCCTTTCCATTGATATGTTCATAACTTCCATCCGAAAACCGGGACAGAAGAAGAATGCACAATCCATAGTGCAGTGGATGACTGCGGCACAGGTTTTCATTAGCAGCCCGGGAGTGTTCTGATTTGCGGCCGGTTTTTCCGACGGTCTGCAAAACCGCAAACCATCTGAAGAACCAGCCGCAAACCTGTGCCGTGGGGACATGCCTTACCAGTCTTGCTTCAATAACTTACAAACTGATTTTGATATGGACTTTTTATTAAATTTCTCCTTTTGCATTAACATTAAGAAAATCTGCAGCACATCTGCAACATGATGGCATGCCAAGGATTTTAAAATATGTGGCTTGTTCTCTTAGTTACAGTGGATAAATCTGTTTTATGTGAGTGGAGTTGTAGCAATCCCATTTACATGCATTGTACTCGCTGCAGATTTTTGGAGTGTATTCTGCATTAAGGGCCTCACGTATGAATACTGTCTAGGTTTAAGACTTTCTTTTTTGCCCATAGCAACCAATTAGAGCTCCCCTTTTATTTCATATAGTGCTCTGGAAAAATGAGAGGGGTGCTGTGATTGGTTGTTATGGGCAACAAAGTGAGTTTTAGACTGAGACAGTTTTCATACATGTGGCCTCAAATGTTTAGTATTTTAAGGCTTCTAATGGGAATGTCTGTGATTAATTATTCCATGCTTTCCAATCCATATAAGTAATCCTCAAGGATACACATTATTAAAGAGAAACTGTCACATAGGTTATGCTCCCCTTGCTGAGGACAGTACAAGCTAGTGTCAGACATGCTGTTTCCAGTGCTGTGTCCCTTATTCTGTAAGATGCTGTAGTTTTAGTGCTCAAATCTGCAGTTTTCAGCCAGAAAAGAGTCACGAAAAGAGTCTGTTTAATTCATGACGTGCCCACAAGAGGCTATTGACCCACCCCCCCTGATGTTAGCCCTACCCACCTCATAACTGATTAACCTATTACTTTGAACAGGTATAAATATGTGAAGAACTGTCAGGTTGGCGGGGCTAGCCATGGGTGTGTAGGGCTAACACCTGCTCATGAATGAGTTGGACACTCTTCTGGCTCACAACTGCCAGATTTGGGCACTAAATACTCTAAAACTACAACATCTTACAGAATAAGGGACCCAGCACTGGAAACAGCATGCCTGTCACCAGCTTGTGCTGTCCTCAGCAAGGGGGGCATAATCTATGTGACAGGTTCCCTTCAAACACATATACAAATGATAACATGACATGGGTGATTAAGGATCACTAAATATATTAAGTAAGTATTCTAAGTAACTTCTATCCCTGTATACCTATAGAAGAATGTTGTACAGTGGCCAGGTAGTTGAGTAATATTGAAAAGCGCAATAACAGAGCCCACGGGCCTTTGTCTGCTGCGTTAAGATGGGAAACCCAGCAATGAGACCATCATTTAACAGAATCACATTTAAATCTGTACATGTAAAACATCAAAAAGCAATTATAACCCTTTAGATAAAGGAACATTTCTATCCTGTTCTGCAAACCATGACTCCACAGTACTGATTTTTCTTTTTTTTGAGAGATAATAATCTGATGGGGCCAATTTCAGAGCCAATTTCACGGAGTTTTTGTTTTCAGGAAAATATAAGAATTATTGGTGGCCACATAATACTGCAAAAAAAAAGAGCCACATTTGGAAAGTTTATTTCTCGTTTGTGTTTCTACAATTTTTTCCTAAAGTTTGGTTCATAGAGATGTGTCATTGTCTCCCATAAGTTTTCATGCTTCTAGTAATCCACGACTATCATGCCATCTTTGTCCCAGATAATTAAGTCAAGAATTTTTTCAGTACACTTCTAGACACACAAAAAATGCTTGGGGGCTGAGGAGAGCCAGACCGTTTTCAATCCTCAAAAATGTATTTAGTTTCTGGATCATAAAGATTCCAGGTAACAAGGCGATCCAAAAGTTTGATTTTCTGTTGTTGAATTTATTGCAAAACCATTGAGATGTTGTCACTCTCGTTCAGCATTGTGCCATTTGGGTTTGCATTTTATGGATAGCTATCTCATTTCCAGTTCACGATGTGCAAAATGCATTTGCACAAGATATATTTCTTTATATTTTGTTTTGGGCTAATTAATCTATTATGCAATATCATATCATAGACATCATCAATGTTTTCTGGTGCTCAAACAGAAATCGGTCTCCCCGGCCTCTTCTTATCTGTAATCTCTTTTCTTCCATGTTGTTTTAAATCCATGTTGTGGACATGTCATCCTAAAAGTCTTTACCAGACAATCCTTTCAAAAACAGATACTTGATGAGCGAATGATTTTGCAGCAGTTCTGATCTTGACATTGTTTTACTTTTCTTATTCACAATTTCAAAATGATATAAACTTTTCTCCTAATACTTAGCATGTGCGCTTGCCAAAGTTAATACTTGTTTCCATATTTACTCACTGGCCCTCATTTACCATCACTGCTGTCAGGACTGCGTTACTGGCCCTTAAGGATTTTGTTGCAGCTTCAGCCAGGGTGTGGATTGGTGCTTAATTGGTTAAGCACTTGAGCCAATCCCTGGCTGGGCCAGGGGTTTTAAACTGCTACCTGCCTGCCAGTCTCTGCTGGTGATTGCTTTTGGTATCCTAGCTGTCTGGCTCGCTCTGCTGTGTGGTTTTGCTGGTTCTCAGATTTTGGCTATTTGTTTCTGGTTACTCTCTTGTTCTGTCTTTGGTACCTCCTGGTTTGACCCCCCCGGCCGACGATATTCTTTTTTTTGTTAGTGTGGTGTCTTTTTTTGTTTGGCTATGTTTTGTGTTTCTTGTTTTTGGAACACGTTTTAATAGGAACAGTCAGGGGAGGGCTTGAGTGTGGGGCCCCTTTTTGGGGGGGTTTCCCTGCTTAGGAGGTAGCCCGGGGGAAAAACCCGGGGATCCCCCACAAAATGCCCGTCAATTTTCATTTTTTAACTTTTAGACAGCCTAAAAATGCTCTAGATTTATCACAGTGGCTTATGCTGATTGATAAATTGGTGTAACTTTAGGGTATGTTCACACGGCTTATTCGGTGCTATAGTTCGGCCCAAAATTGGGTGTGTTCTTGGAACCCCACGTGACGCCAATTCCAAAAAAACAAGGGGGGAGAGCGGCTGCCAACCCCATAGACATGCATTGTCTGTGGCGCGTAATCACCGCTAACAATGGACATGTCAATGCTCCCCCCATGCGTACAATACGACCATATTGTACGCGTGGGGAAAACAACGCGTAATCCATAGCTCTCAATGTGCTCAATTTTGCACCAAAATACGCGGCTAAATAAGCCGGTTGAACAACTATTGCTTGTCAGCTGTTTAGCCCAAATTTTTTTTTTGGCTTGCGTTCTATGCCAGAATCTTTGCACTTTTTTGGGAGGTTGTCACATTGTGACCATGCACACTTTCCCAAAAATCCAAGCCCACATCCCTGTTTGGCATGTGCAAAAAGTCTAAACCCAAAAATGTGTCCCCGACATCGCATCCAAATGTGCCTTTTGTTTAAAATGAAAGATACTTTTCTGGTACAACCAAAAATAATAAATGGGGGATAATGTTTTTTTCTGTTAAAATTTTTTTTTTTTGAAAGGGCCCAAATTTTATTAATATCTTATCGAAATTTAAACCCCAATGTTTTAAAACCCTTACCGACTTTTTCCGAAACCCTCTCGGCAATTGGGTGGGGGTTTCCGAAAATTTGACGTCTGAGTCGTAAAGGGGATCTTGCGCGCTCACGGGCAAAGCGCGCAAGAGCGGTTGGAACCAGGGGTATATTCCCGTGGCACACCCATCCCCCCGGCGGGGAGTGAGCTCGGGCCGGGGGGTTTTTAACCCCCCGTGTCGCGACATCGTAACGCAAAATCGCGCTGCGGGCAGCAGGAGTGAGCCCCTGTGCCCGGGGCCCGGGAGCAGTAACGGCGCTCAGCCCGGGTATGATCTACTCCCAAACAGCCCGGATGTAAAATGAGAGATCCGGTTGTCTGGTGTGCCGATGCCCACAAGCATTGTGGGCAGCGGTGACTAGTTGCCATGGAGACCACAAAAGCTATAAGTGTGTGTGATTCCTATTGCATAAAGATCTGCGAGTTCATCAATTTCCCCCGGGGTTTTAAAAGTGTAAAAAGTATAAAAAAGAAAAACAAAACAAAAAAAAATAAAAAAAAACACGTACATCGCCCTTTCCCATTTAAAAAACGAAAATCGCCCCAAAAAGATCAAAAATAAAAAAAAGTCCCCATTTTTTGTATCGCCGCGGCATACGACCCCCCCTAAAAATAGTCTTTTAAATTAACCCGACGGGAAAGCCGAAAAAAAAACCCCAAAAAAACGTCACGAATTGCGTTTTTTGTTCATCCCCAGCACCATAAAATGGATAAAAAGTCATCAAAAACCATATCAAAAAAAATTATCCAATTAAAACATCAGTTTCATCCGAAAAAAAAAAGCCTTACACACTCTTATACAAAAAAAAATTTAAAAAGTTTTGGTTTAGGTAGCGATGCAAAAATTTGTTTTAACAACAAAACACTTTTTTTTCAAAAAAAAAAACTACATAAATTTGGGGTATCCCCCCCTAATCGTCTCAACCCCAGGTAAAACTAACTTTCAGGAAAATGCACGGTAAACGCTTTTAAAAAAAATAAAATAAAAAAAACTGTGGATTGCAGTATTTTTCTTCACCTGCCTTCCCAAAAAAAGGGTTTTAAAAAAGCGATCATAAAGTCTTGCCCCCCCAAAAAGTTACCAAAAAAAAAGCAACTCATCCCAAAAAAAAAAAGTCCTAAAGCTCCAAAACAGAAAAATAAAAAAGTTATGGCTCCGACGCGGGCGATGAAAAAAAAAAGTGTTTTCAAAAAAATGTTTTTATTGTGTAAAACCCTTAAAAAATTTTTAAAAAAATTCAAATGTGGTTCGTGTAATCGTATAACCTGCTGATAAAATTAGCAGTCATTTATCCCGCACAGTGCCCGCTGTAAAAAAATAAAAAAAAAAAAACCTACCAGGATTGCTGTATTTTGTACAAAATCCCTCACAAAAACTTAAAAAAAAGTAATCAAAGATCACATCCCCCGTAATGGTACCAATAAAAAAATCAATCATTCATAAAAAACAAGCCCACAAGCAGCTCCCTATAAAAAAATTTAAAAAGGCTATGGCGTCAGAAAAGGGCCCAAAATAAAAAAACAAATTTTTTTTAAAACTCGCTTCTATTGTGTAAAAAGTAATAAACATAAAAAACTAATAAAATTTATATTTTTTGTAAATTTTACCGACCCCCATAGTAAAGTTATCCTATTTATCCCGTATGAAAAATTAAGCCCCAAAAAAAAAATGGCGGAACTGGTTTCCCCCCTCCATTTCCATGGGCCCAATGCTAAAAAAAAATACGGAAAAACCTGTGCGCCCAAATGCAAAATCACCCTTAGAGGAGATCCCTGGGGGTGTTGAAACCAAAATGGGGGAAAGGTTTTACCTGTTCTATACTTTGGGGGCTTTGCGATGCGACTGGCCCCACCAATTTTCGTGGCCAAAAACCAAATAGGCTCCCCCCCTGTACCCCCCCATGGCCCAAACAGCAGTTTACACCACATGTGGGTACAGTACGCCGAACTTGGAAGAAAATTTGGGAAAACAATTTTGGGGCTTTTTTTCCAAGATTCCTTTAAAAAATTTAAAAATTTTCGCTAAAAAATTTCAATTTTGGAAGAAATATATATTTTTTTATTTTCAGACCGAACGCTAAAAAAATTGTGAAAGCCCGTGGGGTCGTTTTACTCACTACCCCTTGGGTTATTCCCTAAGGGGTGTGTTTCCCAAAATGGGGGCTTTTTAGGGTATTTATTTAAATTTTGGAACTTGGGGGTCCCAAACCTGAAAAGGCCCCTAAATAAATGGTAATAAAATGACACCCAGATCCGGTAGGTGCTCCCCCCTTTCTGGGGGTTGTGGTTGAGCCAAAATAATGCACTAGAGCCACATATGGGATTCTCTGAAAACGGCAAATTGGGGAATCAATTTAAAATTTTCATTTCCCTGATCACTTTTGCAATGATAAAAATTTAAAATTTCAAAAAGAGTGAAATTTTTTAATTTATTCCTTTGCTTTAAATTTCCGTGAAAACCTAATGGGTTAATAAACTTCCCAAATGCGGGTTTTTTAATACTTTAAGGGGGGTAGTTTTTTAGATGAGGTATTTATAGGGGTTTCTAAAATACGGGAATCAAAGTCAGTTAGAACTGGGGGTCCCTAAAAATGTTTTTTGCAAATTTTTTTAAAATTTGAAAATTACTACTAAATTTATAAACCCCTAATGCCGAAAAAAAAAAAAAAAGGGAAATTAAAAAAATTTTGCCAAACTACAGGACATATGGTAAATGCTAGTTATAAAATATTTTTAGTGGAATAACTATCTGCTTTCATGCAGAAAAATTTTTTAAGTTTTAAATTTGGGAAAATTTTTTACATTTTTTTTAGTAATTTTTATTTTTCACAAATAAAAAAGCATTTTTTGGGGCCAAATTTCTTTGTATCTTAAAGCACATGTGTCACGAGAAAAAAATTTGAATCACATTTATAGGTTAAAGTGTCAAAAAATTATTCTCACTACGTGCCATGACAGATTTAAAAAATGGGCTCTGCAGAAAGGCCAAAACTGGCTCCGGCGGTAAGGCCGTGTTTACAGGGGTTATTCCCGCGGATTTGTGCGCCCTATTTAGTCACAAATCCGCCGTGAATAAGGGGCGGCCGGGGGCGGGGCCGGGGCGCGGCGGGGGCGCCCTCCGGCCCCCTAGCAAGCATTGTTTACGGCGGCCGGCCCGTAAATAATGTGCAGTCCCCTTTCTCCCCCCGGGCGGATTTGCCCCAGCGGGGGGGGAGCGACGGGAAACCACGTTCTCTATGAAGCAGTTGGGGAACCGTAATGACTCCACGGAAAGGGGGCCGTTTAAAAGGGCAAAAAAACCCGCGGAATACGGCGCCAATCCGTCGGCAAATAAGCCGTGTGAACGGGGCCTAAGGGGTTAAAAAGCTAGACTGGTGTTAATTATCTGTAGTTTCTCAGCACGCTGCACACACATGCTGCTGTACACTCTGCATTTTGCACACTTACATCTTTGATTTGGGAACATTCCTATAATAAATATTTTCATTTGAGAACCTTTTTTATTTATTTATTTTGCAATCCTCTAGTGAACCAATTAAAAGAGCCTCTAATTGGAGATACATTTTAATGATCTAATAGAGTCTTGATTAACTATAAGATCCAACACTGTGGCAAATTTTCCCTTTTTTGTCACTGTCCCTATAATGTGCCTAAGAATTTGTTCACAAAATGTGTATACTTCGAATTTGATGCAAATTCTGCATTATAATCCATGTGACCACCGAATCCTGTTCACTTGGTTGGGAAATCTGTACTGAGTGTTCCACTAACTGTGGCAACACACAGAATTTTGTACACCACGATAGATCTACGTGCTGACAGTTAAGAGAAAGATGGGAAGAGATTTAGGACAAACATGATCTGAGAAGAAACTTGGACATCCATTGACGTGGGGCTAAGAGAGTTACTTCCTGTCAGAGGGTAAAAAGAATAACTCATTGGAAAGCTGAAGAATCTACAAGGTATGGGAGTACTCAAATTTCTTTGTTGGATTCCACGATTTTTCCAATTGAAAAAACTTGACATGTGAGCATACTTACATATTCTGGAATGGCTAACACAGGTAGATGATGTACTGTAGATTTCATAATAAATTAAGCAGTAAGTGAGTGTTCACACAGTGGGTTTAGATGCTGATTCTGGGCACGGATTCCACATCCAGAACCAGCGTCCAAACCAACTGTAAAGGGATGTACACCTTACCCTATGTAAAATCAGTGTCATTGTCCAGATGGCGCTGATTTTTCACGAGTGTTAACGGTGCGTAATGTCGGCGCCTACAGAGAATTGTGAATGTCAATTCTTTGATGCGCCAATAATAATAAAGTGTCCGAGGCAGAAAACCGACTGTAGTCCGGGTCGTATCCTATCTGAAATTCTGTGCTGACAAGCACAACATTTTCAACAAGGAAAAAATGCTTTTTTGCCGCTGACAGTGTCAGTGCTGAAAAAGCCATTGTGTGGACACCCCCTAAATCTTTGATTCAAAGCACTTTCAACAAAACACTTTGTGTAAGTGGTGTTCGAAGGTCCCACTCCGCCAACTTCAATGAACACCAATATGAGCCACCTCATAAATATGTGCAATCTTCATCACTTTTTTGTTAGGCAAAGTATTCATTACGATATTCCTTTAAAACAATCACGTTTAGTCTCTTATCTTTCTTTAAAAACGTATCTGGGAACACAGTGTGGATTCAACTCACATCCAGATTATGGCATATAAATATAAACAGTCTTACGTTCTCGGTTCTCTATGAGCAGTTCAATTAGCTAGGAGTAGTAGATGCCATCATCCCTTCTCTGTAGCCATGTTCACTACAATTTCGACAAAAAGGGTGGAACCCGAAACGTAGCGAACATGTACAGAGGACAGGATGATGGTTAGCTACTACTCCCTAGCTTGAATTGACTCGCTCCATAGAGGAACAGTACGTAAGACCTGTTTATATATTTATATCGCCATAATCTTGGATTGAGTGAATCCCTACACTTGATGTTTCAGAGACCGTTTTTAACGAAAGATAAGAGAATAAATGTGATTGTTTTAAAGGAATATCATGAGTAAGTAAATACATGCTAACAAAAAAGTGATGAAGATTGCACATACAGGCAGTCCCCAGGTTACAAACGGGGTAGCGACTGTAGGTTTGTTCTTAAATTGAAAGTGTATGGTAAGTCGGAACAAGTATATTTATTAAATGTAAATTCCAGCAAAAAATATTTTAGTTTTGGATAGTAGCAGGGAAGGGTTTTTACATTTGGTGTTCTGACTGGTCTGTGCCTTTCTTAGAAGATTTCACCTAACGTTCTGTAACTTGTAGTGGCAGCCTGTGGCATGACTGGGCACTTGGTTCATCATGAGGGCATGACCTCCTGTGTTGATTGTACAGCCACGCCCATAAGTTCTCCGTTTGTAATATGGGACGTATGCTAAGTCGGAACACTAGTAAGTCGGGGACTGCCTGTATTTATGAGGTGGTTCATATTGTTGTTCACCCCCTAAATCTGCAATCCAGCACCTTCTTCAGGCTTTCATCAGTCGTTACGTCCACCTAAAGGCATCTCAAGGTTTTAAACAAGGATCCTTTTTTGTTTAATTCTAAGCTTTCAGTTTCCAAGTGGCTCATCTGTTTATTTTATTGGCTTTATTACAAAATCTAATGTTTACTGTAATGTGCATTTTAGCATGTTCTTCCCCAGCAAAGCAATAACAGAAATGACTTTTCCTGCATGCCCATTGTTTCTGTCTACTTGCAAATGACCTACTTTATAAAATATATTGTGCTGCAGAGTTTTCTTTGCCCAATTATAATTTTTTTTCTCTTCCAACGAGATGCCTCTTTTATGTCTGCTTCTATAACTAATTCCAGTATTGTAAAATTCTTTAACAAGCCTGCATTCAGCATCTCTGCTCTGAGAATTTGAGAATTGCTTCCATTATTCACCATTCTATTTCCAAATTGCCAAAGAAGACGATTAACGGTCAAAGAGATGAACATCCTTGTTGAACAAAGGAAAGAATACGATTTGACACTTTAATACAAAATTGTAAGGTACACGTTTCAGCGGAGAGCCTGATTCCTCTTTGTTCTCTCTCTAAAATGATCCAAGACTTTATGATAAAACACATATTTTGTGGGAAATTTTGTAAGATTCTGTAAATCTTAGAATCTTATTCTTCTAGAATAAATTGTAAATGATAACGAAGAACACATTTTAGGAGTCTAGTGCCTAAGTTCTTTTGTTTGAATGACAATATTAAGAGAAACAAAGATCTCTGTCTATTTTCAGTCTATAAAATTCTCACGTCAAGACGATAAATATGTTTACATGTTTATAATACAAAATCATCTTACAGTTTTCCTTTTAGCCGCTCATGGTGTACTTGGATAAAAAGGTGAGAGAATGAGGCTTATACCGTGCAGTTATGTGACTTGGTTATACTCTCAGCGTGTGCTGTGTACACTTGAGGGAGGACCGGCAATCATCTCTTTATTGTCACAGTCAGGATTATTATGAAAGGTAACATCTCTTTTTATAAAGCTCGAGGCAGATAAGCGTTCCAATTGACAGTAGACTTTTCCTCCTCTCCCTGTAAATGGTGAGCTCTAAACCGGTCACAGAGCATCTCCATAATACTCTCCCATAGAAATCAATGATATATTTTCTGACTTCTATCCTAGTGGTGATTTGTAAAGCAAATCTGTTTAGGAGTTAAATGGATAGATAAAGGTTTTTAATTTTTTATATTAAAATTTTGCCCGTGATCTGTGATATTGTAGCTCATCACTGTTCAAGCTAATTGGTCTGAACTACAATTACAGGACCCATGGACTGGCACTATTCCTGGAAATCTCTTAAAGAAGTTGTCTGACTCATTTTTTTTTTTTTACCATTCACCTAATTATATGATAATAACTTTTCAAATCACTGTTTTTAAAAATTATGTGCCGTTATTTTTTCAATATGGCTTATGGAGCAGGAGTTGACGATGTTCGTTTACGGGTATGGTATACTTTTGGCCCCCTGTGGTCAGAATGTCATTCCTTCTTGCTTTGTTAGGTTAGGCAGGCGTAAGGCTATAGTAGTGTTAGATGTGCCGGCCTACTGGAGAGTGCACATGCCTAGTAACTAATTACCTACCTGTTTAAAAGGCCAGTCCAGCCATAGAGGAGCTGCCCCATCCTCCTCAAATGGAATGTTAACAACACTGTATTTTGCAGTCTGGGGGTCCATTTACAAAGGGAGATGTGGCTTAGCGCATGGAGGATGCTGGCAATTTTGCAATAGAGATGATCGAATCCTAAAAAGTTCGAGGTCACAACCTCGAGAACTTTGAGAAGTTTGTTTGAGTCGAACTCCGAATTCGAACCCCATTAAAGTCAATGGGAGAAGATGTTCGGGTTAATTTTTATACCTATACAGGGGAGGAGAAGCTGTAATTACCATCTATAACAGTACATCAACACTAGGTGTGTTATACGCCGGGCATGACACATTGAAATGCGCCTAAAAATGTTACGCATGTGCGCCTCAATTAACATATAACTACACCATTGGTAGTAGTCACATCGTAACTGCGCCTTATCGAGGCACGCATAAAAAAATCTATCATTACTAGTTTATGTAATGTGCCTATCGCCTATAAACTAGTTTTGATATGTTATGCGCCTCGATAAGCACATTACATACACTACCAATGTTATGCTATGTGCCGCAATATGCGCAGTGCACCTAAAAAGGCGTTGAGACGAGTGATCACCGATGCGTGTTTACTTGCGTTTTTCACCATTACCTCCCCCCCCCCCCCCCGCCCCCCCCCCCCTTTGTGGATCCATTCAAAGGAATTGTCAAGTTATTCTTGAGCCGAAAGACACAGCAGGCACCTATTTAAAACTTTAGGGTGGTGTCTGCGCGGCCAAAAACCCAACCAAACTAGTGCCTGCGTGTTGGATCATGCCTTGTTAGATGCGTTTTGGTTCAGATTGAAACAGCACTTATGAATGTGGTTTTAGGATCCAAAATCGGATCCAAAAATGCGTGTGGGAAATTTTCCTAAGCTGATCACATTTTGATCTTATGCATACCACTGTACTCATTTGCCAGGCGATACAGCTGATTAGTGTTGAGTGATTTTTATCGACAAAGTTGAAATCGGCCGGTTTTTTATGGTAATTTGGGTTTTTTTTTTTCACGCGATAATTTAGTTAAAAAAATTTCGCATAATCTATTAATATTCGCGCTTTTTGGCGTTTGACATTTTTGGGGGCCCGCCAATTTAGTTAACAATAGAGCAGGGTGGATGTGTGTGGGGAAGTCATGACTGGGATGTGTATGGTTGCGATTGGTGGAAAAATCACATGACCCCGTTTTAACTAGAACAGCCCTTCCTGTTCTGCCTCAGTTCTATCAGGTTTCAACTAGTTGGACGTTTTCCTCGCATGTTCCAAACTACTCAGCGAAAATTTATACTATTTTTCAAAAGAGAAAAAACCCCTTTTATTAGCTGTTAGTTGATTAGAACATTGGAAGATTTTAGGGTTTTTTAGATAGCTTTTTAAAGCAGCATCTTCGCTATAAAGCAAGGGGGGCGGGGGGGGGGGGGGGGGGGGGGAGGGAACACAGACAAGCTCTATAAAGGGCACTGGATAAAGTTCACCAAAATTTTAGTGTAGACTTGCACTGCATTTTTCTTCATTATCAAAAGTTTGTATTGAAAAATTTCCTGGAATTTTTGGGGAGTGTGAAAATTTATTAGGTTCACATCAATTCTGTTAAACTGCAGGTCTCGTTGTTAGGTGCATAAAATTATCTCCATCTTTTAGATTTATCAAGTTATACATTTCAGAGTTGGTGTTTCTTTTTCAAAATTTACACCCAATTTCCCCTTTAGTTGATTGTATTGCCACCTGGCAACGTATCATGTGAATCCTGTCATTCTTGTAGTCAGCATCTGGGTTGATAGGTGCCAAAATATACCGTGATCATCAGTATTTATTATACATGTTGTAAGTGGTTGTTGTTTAGGCTCTTGGCACAGTCTCAGATTTAATGCTTTCATTGAGGATTGCTTTGCGACTTATACTCTGTAGTGACAGCATGATTTTATAGTCAACCACTGGTGAATTGAAAAAGGTGCCAAAATACCTTGTTATCAGTCCGTATATCTATTAACTGATAGTCGGTGTTTTTTGACTTTTGTGGTAACGCACGGGCAGCTATTGTTCATTCAGTTTAGCGCTTATGCACCTGTATATCGTTTTATACGTCTATTTTGTTTTGTACTAGTCACCACAGTGTGAGATTGCGAGTGGTGCGCCATATTAAAGATACCTTGTAATCATTATCGGAATCTATTAGACCAGATAAGTTGTTTTTTTTTGACTTTGGCGGGGATAATGCTAGCTTTGTTCAATTCAGATAGCGCTGCATTATATCGTTTTTTACAGCTATTTTTTATAGTTATACCATCAGTGAATTGAAGGTGCCATAAAATACCCTTGTAATTCATCAGAAAAGGTCTGGATTAACAGATACTGCTGTTTTTTTGCACTTTTGCCCAGTCCAGATTTGTTCATTGAGATAGCTTGCATCTTTATCATTATTCTTATACTGTTTTATAGTCACCAACAGTCGGGAATTGAAAGGTGCCAAAAATTACATCTTGTGATCATCCGATATCTATATTAACAGATACGTGGTTTGTTGACTTTGGCGCTCTATGCAGCTTGTGGTTCATTCAGATGGGTGCAATTTTATTCCTATACAGCATAGTTTATAGTCACTCACAGGGGTGTAATTGAAAGGTGCCAAAAGATACCTTTTTGTATAATCCCGATATCGTATAACCAATACAGTGTTTTTTGACTTTTGGGCGGAATGCAGTTCTGTTTCATTCAGTTAAGCGTCGCACTTATATTCTATTTTTCAGCAAATGTTTTATAAGTCTACTCACAGGTGATTTGAAAGGGGCCTATGATAAAATACGCTTGTATGCATACTGAATTCGTAATAAACAACTTGATTATCGTGTTTTGTTTGTACTTTGGCGTACTGCAGCTTTGTTCTTCTCTCGGATAGCGTTGCACTTCTAGTTTCTAGTATCCACTAGCATAATTTTATGAGTCACCACTGGTGAAGATAGAACAGGTGCCAAAAAAAATTAACTTGTTCCATCCGAATCTATTATCAGGATACGTGTTTTTTGACTTTGGGCAGCCCTTACAAGCAGCATTTGTTCATTCAGATAGCGGAAGTGAGTGCTCCTTAATTAGATCGGACTAGAGTACTCACGCTCATGAGATCTTTATATGGCTGGCACCAAAAGGTGGAATGACAAGGTGGCCCGAAGAGAAAATACCGTGGTTGTAGCGCAACTACGAATTTTAACCTCAGATTACGTAGGTTTCTTTTAGAACTTTGGGCTCGCTTACTGTGAAGCTTTGTTCATTCTGTATAGCGTGCACTTATATCTTCTACAGGGCAAATTTTAGTAGTCACCGAGTGTGAATTGAAAGGTTTGCCAAAAATTACCTGTGTAATCCATGTATTCGAATCTATATTCAGATACGTGTTTTGTGACTTTGACGCAGTTGCTATCTTTGTTCTATCTCATGATAGCGGTGCATCTTTATGATCTTAAGTTTCATGCATTTTTTATAGTCACCACAGTGTGAATTGAGAAAGGTGCCTAATAAAATTACACCTTGTTCATGCCGAGATATCTATAACAGATTACGTGATTTTTTTACTTTGGCGTTTATTGCTAGCCCTGTGTTCAATTCAGAGTAGTCGTGCTAACGTTATTGTTCTTTATACCGCAAATTGGATTGGACACACACATGGTGAATTGTAATCCGTGCTCAAAAAAATTACCTTCTGTTAGCGATCCGAATCTATTACAATACTGTTTCGTGGTTTTGGGCACTTTTGCCCTGTCCTGTTTTGTTCATTGAGATAGATAGTACTGATCGTATATACTTATTCAAGCATTTTCTTATAGTCACACACAGGGTGATATTGATATGGGTGCCAATATTAATTTCTTTGTTTCATTCGGAATATATAACCAGAAAAGTGGTTTTTTGATTTGGTGGAATTGCAGCTTTGTTCCATTGTCAGAGTAGACGTGCACTTATATCTTATTTCCGCAATTTATAGGCCACCATCAGGTGGAAATTGAATAGGTGCCAAAAATACCTATGGATAATCCCGAATCTATATAACTGCATTCGTGGTGTTTCTTTGTTTGGCGGATGCAGCTTTGTTCAGTGCAGAAGCGTTGATCTTTTTTTTCGCATATACTACAGCAATGTTTTAGGTACTCCAGATAACAGGTGAAATGAAAGGGGCCCAAAACTACCTGGTATCAGATCAGCTCCGAATCCTTATTAACAGTATCGTGTTTTTTGACTTTTGGCGTTATACTGGCAGCTTTGTTCATTTCAGATAGGTGCAGCTTTATATTTCTAGTAGTAACATGCAAATTTTTATTATCACCACTGGTGAATGAAAGGTGCCAAAAATTAACTTGTATCAATCCGAAATCGTTTTAAGAACAGATAGACGTGTTTTTTGCGACATGTGGGGCGCTACTGCCAGCTTTGTTCATTCAGAATACGCGTTGAGCAACTTATATCTTATACAGCAATTTTATAGTCACCCACTAGCGTTGAATTGAAAGGTGGCCAAATAAAATCCCCTTGTATACATGCCCGATTCTATAATCAGATAAGTGTTTTTTGACTTTGGCGGTACTGCAGCTTTGTTCCATTCAGAGAGCGTGCACTTATATCTATACAGAAGAAATATATTTTATAGGTCACCGCAGGTGGAATTGAATGGTGCCTTAAAAAATTCCTGTGTATCATCCGAACATCTATTACAGAGATACGTGTTTGTTTTTTTGACTTTGAGCATTGCAAGCTAGTTGTTCATCAGATAGCGATGCAATTATTAGTCTTCTATCAGCAATTTTATAGTCACCAAGTGTGAATTGAAAAGGTGCCAAAAATACCTTGTATCATGCCGATCTATAAACGATACGTGTTTTTTGACTTTGGAGATACTGCAGTCTTTGTTATTCCGATAGCAGAGTTGCAACTTTGATCTTATACAGATTTTTTATAGTCACCTACAGGTGAATTGACATAGGTGCCATCATATGAAGAAATTTCCCTTGTTTCTTCAGAATCCTTTGAACAAGAATTCGTTGTTTTTTGCACTTTTGCCCAGGTCCAGATGTGTTCATTGTGATAGCTTGCACTTATATCTTTATACCAGCTATTTTTTGTATTTTTCACCACTAAGAGTGAATTTGAAAGGTGTACTGCCAAATGAAATTCCATTGCTTATCAGTCGAATTCTCATAACAGATACTCGTGTTTTGTGTTGACTTTGTGCGCTTTGCTAGCTTTGATTGTTTCATTCGAGGATGTGAGCGTGTCAACGCTTTTATACTCTTTTTAGTGGACGCAGCAGTTTTTTTGATAGTGTCATCCACAGGTGAAATTGAAAGAAAGGTGGCCAAAAAATACCTGGTATAGAATTCGAATCTTTTAGCAGGATACGTGTTTTTTTGACTTTGGCGTATACTGCAGCTTTTGTTTCACTTCAGAGTTAAGCGGATGCACGTTATTATGCTATATACAGCAATTTTATAGTCACCAAACAGGAGGTGAATTGAAAAGGTGCCTAAAAATACCTTGTTCATCCCGGATAAGTGTGATAAGGTTATGGATTGTTTTCTTTGGACTTGTCATGGTCGTTTACTGCAGCTTTGGTTCATTCAGATAGCGATTGGCATCCTTTTGAGTATTCGGGTATACAAGCATAAAAATTTTAATAGTCACCACAGGTGAAATGAAAAGGTGCAAAAATAACTTGTTTCAGCCGAATCTTTAAACAGATTCGTGTTTTTTTGGGAAAATTTTGGCGCACTGCAGCTGTTTGTTCATTCAGATAGGGATTTGCTACTAATTATCTTATACAGCTAATGTTTTAAGTCACTCAGGTTGATTTGATAGGTGCCAAAAAATTACCTGGTATCATTTTCCGAATTCTATTAAAGATACGTGTTTTTTGATTTGGCGTCGTACTGCAGCTTTGTTATTTCAGTTTGCGGCAATTATAATCTTTCAGGCAATTTTATAGTCATCCGCAGGTGATATTGAATTAGGTGCCAAAAATAATACCTTTGTATCATCGATTCTTTAATATTTAGATTACGTGTTTTTTTGACTATGGGGGACGCATTTGCAGACTTTGTTCATTTCTGATAGCGTGCATTATGTTTCTTATCTGCATTTTTTTATGTCACCACAGTGATTTGTAAAGTGTGCAAAAAATTCCTTGTATCATCCGGCATTCTACTAAAACAGATTAAGTGGGTCTTTTTTGACATTTTGGAGTACTGCAGACTTTGGTAATTAGGATAGGTTGATTCTTTATATCTTATAAACAGCAATTTTATAGTCACCTCACAGGTGAATTGAAAGGTGCACAATAAATACCTTGGTAATATCATCCGAATCTTAACAGATACGTGTTTTTTGAAACTTGGCGCATGGCAAGGGCTTTGTTCATTCTGGATAGCGGTGCAACTTATATCTTATACAGCATATTTATATTTAGTCAACCTCCAGGGGATATTGAAAGGTGCCAAAAAGTACCTTGTATCATCCCGAATCTATAAACAGATATAGGTTTGTGTTTTTGACTTTGGCGCATGCTGCTTTGTTCATTCAAGATAGCGGTGGCACTTATGTTTTTTAACAGCAATTTTCTATAGTCACATAAGTGTGGATTTGAAAGGTTGGCCAAAAATATCCTTGTCATCATCCGAACATCTATAAACAGGATAAGTGTTTTTTGTCTTGGGCGTTACTGCAGCTTTGGTTCACTTCAGATAGGCTGCTACTTATATCTGCTATACAGCAATTTTATAGGTCACCACTGGGTGACTTGCAAAGGCTGCCAAAAAATACCTGTATCATCCGAATCTATAAAAACAGATACGCGTTGTTTTTTGACTTAGTGCGCCATTGCCAGCTGTGTTCTTCAGGAATAGGTTTTCACTACTATATATACAACTAATTGATATACGTCACCAAAGGTGGAATTGAAAAGGTTGCCAAAAATTACCTATGTATGCATACCGTAATATCTATAAAGATATCGTGTGTTTTTTGTCTTGGCGTTACTGCAGCTTTTTTTCATTCAAGGAATAGCAGTTTCGAGGCGTTTAATTCTGGAGCTATTTATGAAATTTGCTGTAATTCTATCAGACAAGAGTAGTTTGATCGAGGTCAAGCGCACTAGGTGAAGTGAACTAGGTGAGGTGCCAAAAATACACTCTATGTCAATCATTGTCCGAATCTATAAACAGGGTGATTACGTGTTTTTTGACTTTTGTCGATGTCAGCTGCTGGTTCGTATGATTCATTCAGATAGACGGTTAGCACTTCTATATTCTTATACTGCAATTTTTTAGTCACCACAGGTGATTTGTAAGGTGCCAAGAAATACCTTGTATCTTCAAATATATTAACGATTAAGACGGTGGTTTGTTTTGACTTTTGGCGCTATTGCTAGAATTTTTGGTTCATTGCAGTATGAAGGCGATTCGCACTTATATCTTTTGACCCACTACATCGCAGATTTGTAGTAGTGCAACCACATGCTGCGGTGAATTGAAATCGGCATTGCCTATTATAATTCAAAATGTACCTTGTATACGCATCCGGGAATCTATATTTACAGATACGGTGTTTTTTGGACATTTGGGCGTTTTAATGCGCTCTTTTTTAGATTTGATAGCTGTGCACTTTTTTTATCTTTATAGGCAATTTTATAGTCATACACAGGATGAATTGAAAGGTGCACAAAAATACTTGGTATCATGCCGTAATTCTATAACAGATAACGTGTTTGTTTTTTGAATTTGGCGCATCTGCAATGGCAGCTTTCGTTCCATTCAGCTAGCGTGCACTTATATCTTATACAGGCATTTATTATAGTCACCATCAGGTGATTTGAAAGGTGACAAAAAAATAAACTTGTTTCTTCCGATTTCTTTTTACAGATAACGTTGTTTTCTTGCTTTGGCGCATGCAGCTTTGGTCATTTCAGATAGGGTGCACTTATATCTTATAACAGCTATTTTTATAGGGTTCAACACAGGGTGAATTGAAGGTACCAAAAAACATATTGTATTATTCGGAAAAAACATAACAGATACATGTTTTTTGCCACTTTTGCCCAGTCTGATTTGTTAAAATCTTGAATCCAGCAATTTTTGTTTTGATTAGAGGGGATTTGAGAATAGCTGTAAGATTTGCCGTCTGTTTAATAATGACTTTCAAAACTATCCATAACTTCATCAAATTTTATTATATTTACTTATAACATGGAGCGAAAATTCAGGTGGTAATGCGAGCATAGAGGGGGGTAGCACATGGAGGTAGGGCGGTTTACAAGAGATAGGTGCTCCTTCCAGTGTGGCAACAACACGCTTGCCAGCGGAGTTCATCGGTTGCAGGAAAGTCAGGGCCAGTCATCGGCTGGGGTCAGGGCAATGTGAATTCAGTAAAACGAACCAGCGTCGCCATTCTGTTCTTCAGTTGTTAATGCAAAACCTGCTTCCAGGCAGTTCTTACCTCCATGTCACTCCTCCATTCCCGGCCCACATAATGTTACATCATGCAGCATCATCGTCACCATCAAAACATGATGCGAAAGGCAGGCCCAAGAAATGGCAATGCGTGTACTCCACCATGTGGATAATGTCCATTTTCTGAGAGGTCCTCTTTGATGACAAAAATGCTGGTTGGGGTCAGACAAGTCAATCGTTAAAGATCACGAAAGTGGCATGTTGTAGTCTGTAATGATCGCCCAGTTACTGATGCCATAGGAGGAGAATGGAAAGATCCGGTTCATTACGGCATAGAAATCCCGGGGCGGTCTGCAACGCTTGCAGTGGCCCTTGGCTTGTAGCCGCAGCTTATGGACGGGCAGAATGTCAGGTGGACGACCAAGTTCAATCCTGGTTGTTGATGATTAGATGATGTCCATTGCGGTTCAATTCCCGGGTAGTTATTATGTATAGTCTTCCATTTTTGACCTTTGCTTATATATTACTTTTCCGCAGAATTTGCTTGCAGCGCTTCATCCAGTGGACGAAGGAAGAAGGACGTGGGGTAGTGTCATTACAGGTCCACGCACAATAAGGGATGGAGGGCGGTCGCAGAAGTCCGCTGATATGGAATTCCGCCAGCCCCAGGTAAGCGCAAAACCCCGCTTCCCTCACTTAATTCGCATCAAAAAAGGCCAGGGTACACCTCTCAAGCCTGGGTATTCTTTGGAAGCATGGCCCTCTGATTTCACCCAGCGATAGTCATTGCGTCGCTTTTCCGTAAAACTATTAGTAGGAGGCAAGAAAAACCTTAGGTGGTTAACCAACCACCAAACCATGTCTAGTCAACATGCAGGAATGTCATGAGTTGGAATAATGGAGGGCAAACACTTGGCCAAAAAAAAAGGCCAGGGACCGACGGGGCGGGCCTCCAACACTGTCAACACCTCTAGGACTGTTCTCCCGCACTACGTCTCCTTCGCCTACCCACATCACAAGGTTCCAGAGCTGCCCATGTCTCTAGAGTCATGATCAGGGATTCCAGCCTGCCGCGTCAGCCTTCCAACGTGGTCCCGAATCAACCAGCACCACCAGTCGGACCCATCCTACCCCTTTCTCCTACCTGCTGTTTGACGGACCGGCACGCCGGTACAGCGGCCAGTCTAGCGCCGCTACTGTTCTAACCAGGTTTGGGGCAGCAGGATGATACAACTTCAACCCAAACCATCCAAAGGCCATTAAGCTGTAAATGTCGGCATTAGCCAGGGCTTGTGGGCCTTGGAATTTGTTGCTTTCGTTTATGGTTGGACCATGATATGGGTACGCCACATCATGGCCTCGCCTGACCTGCCCCCAATAAAGTTGCAGCGAGCAGGAAATTTATTTGCAAAAAAATGCGTCCATGTGCCATGGCCAGACACGTGTCATCTATAATAATTTTCAAGTGCGTTGTACTGCATCTTGTGTCCGGTATATGTCCTTCTGTCCTATCCGACTCCATGGTACCTAGAAAGCACGGAAAGGACCGCTTATATCTCTTGTGACAGCTCTCTGGGGAGCTGGGTGGATGGTCTCTGGGGTGACGGTGGCTCTCAGGCTCGAGCGCATCGTCTTTCAAATCTGGAGAGGATGGTGCAGGCCTCTTTCCCCACACAGGTCCTTGGTGGGCAATCACGAATGGCCCAGAGATAAAGACCAGCAATTTTGAAAATTATTCTGTCTTATCTGGTCGTCCCACACAAGGTCTAGGGACTAAAGTTTCAGTGGACGGCATCTCCGCTAAACGGAGATAGCCGTGCGCTGGCTGGGTGGACAAGAACCTTGTGCCAGGCAAGGCTGGTGTGCGATAAACGGGCGGAAATCTTGCTGGCGCGGCCTTAATGATCGGTTAGGCTGGAGCAACATCCCTTGCTGGCACATCGGCGATGAACCTCGTCGTCCAGGGAAATTTCTAAAAAAAGCGTAACCCGGGGGTTCTGGGAACTGCCTGACTGAAGATCAAAGGCTCGAGGTCTGAGTTCGCATTCCGCCTGGTGTTCGGCACCCTGCTTCGTCCCGCCTGGGCTGATGTTGCAGCTGTCAGCTCGGGCCCTCCCAGTTAACAGTCTCATTGTAGACGTTAGGCAACACGCTTCGCATTCACCCGCCACACGACACGCTCCAGTGATTGTTGGGGCAAGCGAATGCCATTACGCAGTACGAATGCTGGACACTGGTCTGGACAAAGCAGCGGTTCGCGGACCTCGGGGTGTTGAGCCACAGGAGTGTGGAGGGTCAGCGTTGTAAAGAGCTCTGCCATACCTTCACTTGCCAGTTTTTTGAAGACGCCCAAATGGTTCAGTGCGGGACGATGCCATCTCTGGTCAAGCATGAGCTTTGGGGTGATCTTAGTTCTGGGATCACGATCATTGGACACCTCTGAAACAATCAGGGTCCTGCAGCGACGAAGGAGGAGAAGACACAGATGCGGGGGATTTACAGGGACGCCATTCTAAGCTCCGTTGCAATACACAAATGCCGACAGTTTCACAATAGTTATGGTCTTCCATTAGGCAGTTGGTTTCTGGGTCCAGGGCGTTAGTGCATAGGCGGCGCTCTCTAGCTCTTCAGGGTGGCATCAATTGAGGGCAAGTCAGGGATGTAGTTAAAAGCTGTGCCAGAGGAACGGGGAGGTGGGAGGGAAGTGGGGTTTTCCTAGGACACTGAATGTTACTGGACGTCCATCTGCCCTTGGGAAAGATGTGTTGGCTGCGACATTTGAGGGGTAGGAGGAGTAGCAGTATGAGGGAAGATGATCTTGTGCTTAGTGCCCCATAGACCAGAGGCTGGGGAAATCAAGTGGGCATCCAATCTCTCACATGAGGTGCTTGGATGGCTCTATTTTTTCCTCCATCATGATCCTAGTCATTAAGGGCTCATCATATGATAGGAAACAACAGGTTACTGGAGTGGCCAACCATCTCTGGATCCCCCCCTCGGTACCATAAAACTAAAACTCAGGCCACTTTTCATTTCACACCCAACCATAATAGAGAGTCAAATATGCGGGAATGGAAAACCCTTGCTGATTGATACCGGGGAGACATCTTTTTTGCTTCTGCTTCCCAACGTTCTTTAAAAAGCAGGGGGGAACAAACCCCAAGCGACGGGTGCCCGGGGCATTTAGAGTCCCCAAGTACCCGTAGGCGGCGAAAGCAACAGCAGCAGACGAAGGGGGGCAAAAGGGCCCCTAATGGGGGCCCTTGGAAATTTTAAATTTAACAAACCTAAACCCAACGTTTGGAAAATGGGGGGCCCACACATAATAAACCCCAAGGGGACCCCAGCTTAAGATCATGGTTCACATATCTGCTTTTTCCCAAATCCGATTTTTGGGTTATGTTTTTCCGGACCCAATAGCCTTCGGGGTTTATCCAAAATGGACAAATTTGGCCCGAGCTAGCTCCCCCCCGCCTTAGGGTGTTGTCCTGCCCTCAGCCAGGTCATTTTTCGGGGGGAAAACCTTTTCAGCACCCCGGAGGAGTTTTTAACAAAACCAAAACCCCAACCGGTTTCCACGGGAAAATTGTGGATTTTTTTGGGATTTCTTTCCAAATGTTTTCAGGCTTTGGTTTCTCTGTTGATTTTTGTGGGCCCCCCAAGGGCCGGGGGGGGCCCCGTTATTTCCCTGGTTACTTCCCATTCCTCTCCAAAAAAAAATTTGCCCTTTGAAAAACTTTTTTTAAAAATGTCTTTTTCCCTTCCCTCGCAATTTTTAAATTTAAATTTTAAAAAGTTCTTTTTGCGGGTTTTGTTTGGGGGGAAAGACTGTAAAAACAAAGGTTTCGTGACAAAAAAACCATTTTCCATTTACTCATTTTAAATCTTTAGAATTTTTCGCATTTTTAAATTTTTTTTTGGGGGTTTGTGTTCCCTTCAAAATTTTTTTTAATAGTATGAGAAGCCCTTTTTTTTTTATAATTTTTTGTGGTCAGGGTTGTTTTGAGATACAGAATAATCATGGCCTTTGGAAAAAAATTTTGTGGCTTTTTTTAAATAAGCATTTCTCCCCAAAATTTTTTTAAAAGTGGCTGAGAAGGCCCATATTTAAAATTTTTTTTGGGGTCATTGTGCTTTTAGTCCCGGGAAATAATCATGGTTTTCCTTTGGAAAAAAAATTGGGGTTTTTTTAAAAGTGGCATTTCCCCCTTTCCAAAAATTTTTAAAACAGGGGCGGAGAAGTCATTTTTAAAATTTTTTTTGGGTAAATGCTGTTTTTGAAATCCCAAAAAATTTCTACAGGTCCCTATTCAAAAAAAATTGTTTTTTTCTAATAAAACTTTTTGTTTTTCCCCAATTTTTGGTAAAAAAGTGGCCCAGGGGCCCATGTTTTAAAATTTTTGGGGGGGGCATTTTAATTTTGGACATGAAAGAAAAATATTAAAACTGCTTTTTTATAAAAAAATGTTGTTTTTAACTGGAAAAATTTGTTTTTTCACAATTTTTCAAGAGTTGCCAAGGGTGAGGGTTGCTGGTCAAAAACCAGGGGAATTTGGGTTTGGGACACTTTAAGGGGACACATATTGCAAAAAGGGAATTTTTTTTGCAAGATCTTTTAACATAGCTATCAACCCCCTGTTTTGAAAAACAACCCTTTTTAAATAAAATTTAAAAAAAAGGGGAGAAACAAAAACTTTGGGGGGGTTCCACCCAAAATTTTAAAAATGTGTTTTTTGGGACTTAAACTACAAAAAAAATTCCCATGTTTCAAAATAGCTGGAAAAAAAAAATTCCTCGGGAATTGTCCCAAGGGGGGGTACAGGAAGACTAGAGAGGGGTAGGTTATTCAGAGGACATGGAGAATGGAACAGGACAGAGAAAAAATTAAAAACCGGGGGAAAATTTTCCTCCAGCCCCGTTGAGTAAAATGAAAAAAAAAAATGCCAAAAAAAAAGGGCCCCGGGGGTTGGAAACATTGGGGCGTTAACCACCATTTTTTTCCAAGTGAAGCTCAATTGGCCGCATTTATAGGGGAGGGGGCAAGCGCTACCCAAGTTTGATTTTTGGTATAAAGGAAGGTTTGGGATTTCCCTCAACTTCCGTTCGCAACTTGTTTTCCAGCACACAGTTTTCTTTTGCTGGGGTAAACCAGGGCATTAAAACCTGTGTTTTAAATTTAGTTTTGGACGGAACGCCCAAAGCCGGGCTCTCACCGACCCATGTAATTTCCGGCCCCGGGGGCCCTTTACTGGGGGTCCGGAAGATTTAGTCAAAATGTCCGGGGAAAACCAAAAAAAGGGGGTTAAAAAGGGAATTTCCTTTTTTTCCGGATTTTTTTAATCGGGGGGTCATGCGGGTTTGGGGCTCATGCTTTGGCCCGGGACAGGATTAGTCAATGCCCAAAGTGAAATAAAATGGTGGTTGAAAGATTTCCTTTTTTCCACCCATTTTTTTAATCTGGGGTATAAAAAGAATATGCTCAGCACGGGAGCCGGGACCCCGCCAAATGTAAAACAAAAGCTCTAAAATAAAAAAGGAATAGTGCTAAGCACAGGGCCTGAAAACCCCCCCAAAATGAAACACATAGTCTTTTACTACAGAAATAGTGCCCCGCCCAGGACCCTTTGACCCCCGCAAAACTTTCACTTAGCTCCCTTACTACAAGAAAAATATTTGCCCCAGCCCCGGGAAACCTGACACCGAAAAAAACTGAAACACATAGCTTTATACTAAGGGAAAAGTGTTTTCAGACAGGAGCCGGGCACCCCCCCAAAATTTGTCAACATATCTTATACTACAGAAAAATTTTTTAGCAAGGACCCTGACACCGAAAAACTGTACACAAAGCTCAAACGGGCAGGAAAAATAGTGCTCGCACAGGACCCTGACACCGAAAAACTGTACACATAGCTTTATACTACAGAAAATTTGGGGCTCAGCAAAGGACCCTGACACCCCCCAAAAAACTTTTCAACAAATAGCTCTTATTTACAAGAATAGTGCTCAGAAAGGAGCCTGACCACCCCCAAAAAATTTACACTTAGCCTCATACGGCAGAGAATAGTGCTCAGCACAGGGCCGGGAAAAACCGCCAAAAACGTACACAAAAGTTTCTTTACAAACGGGAAAAATAGTGCTCAGCACGGGGAGCCGGGACCCCGCCAAATTGTACACAAAAGCTTTTTATACACAGAGAATATGTTAGCCAGGGGGCCTGCCCACCCCCAAAAATGTCCCACATCCCTTATACTACAGAGTTTTAGTGCCAGCCAAAGGACCTGACACCGCCAAAACTGTAAACATAGTTTAAAATACTCAAAAATTTTAGTCCCTTCAGCACGGGAGCCTGAAAACCCCCCAAAACTGTAAAAATATTTTCAAATTAATACAGAAAATTTGGGTGCTCACACGGGGGAGCCTGAAAACCCCCAAAATTTCACATAGTTTTTAAAATTTCCCAGAGAATAGTGTCACCCGGGTTTTGGGGGCTCATGTTTGCTTTCCCAGGACAGGGGAAAATTAAATTGTCCGGTTAAAAGTAAAATGGGTTAAAAAATCATATTCCCTTTCTGGCATTTTTTTAAATTTGTGGGTCATGCAGGTTTAAGGGTTTGCTGGGGTTTCAAAAAGGGGAAGTGAATGGTCTGTGCTTTTTTTTCTGTGGCTTTTAAAAACCTTTTGTGTTGCCTAAGATGAAAACCTTTTTAACGGAAATTGGGTAGTGGACCCGTGGAAAAAGCAGGCGAGATGCTAAGCCACGCCAGGGAACGGAACTAAGTACCCCCCGGTATTCACCAGGCCCCCGCCCAAAGGGGTGGATTTTTGCGGTTGAGGGTACCGGTCGTCCCCCCTGAGGACTTCCCCTGGGCGGAGCCGGGTGCAGCGAGGAAAACAAGCGTTCCAAAAATCGTGGGGGGGGGGGGGTGGTGAGCAGGCAGAAAGGTAGGGAAGGCGGAAAAGGTTCGTGGTCGGGGACAGGCATAAAGTCAGGAGGCGGCAGGGTTGGGAGTCGAGAAACGTAGCAAGGTCTGGTACACGGCAAGGCAATTAGATTTCAAAAAACCTTTCAAAAGGCACGGGGCAAAAAAGACCAGGGGGGAAATGATGTGGGACCAAAACCTTTAAATAGAGACAGCGCCCGGCAATTACCCAATTTTACCGGCGCATTTGCCCCTTTAAATTACATGAAGAGGGCGCAGTTAGGGGCGCGCTGGCATTCCGGCCAGCGGGGGACGCGGAGACGGGAGCGCGGTCGGTGAGGAGAGGGGCGGATGCACCCCACGGGGGCAGTGGGACCCGGGTCACCCGCCCCCCCGGGGACCTGCCGGGGGGGACAGGTGCGACCGGGTCCGTGGGGACCGCGGCGAAAAACCCTTTTAAAAGAAAGATCCTTGACTGTTGTGGTGTTTAATTTCCCAGCTTCTCCACTGTTTGGGGGTAAGAAGAAGGGTGTTGTTGCTCTCCCTAGACTTTAATGGTCATCGCTAAATCGACCTCACTACGAAAAACCTTACGATGAGGGGCCGATAGGGGGCCGATGTCGTAGCCAATAAAAGCTCAACATACGCTGATTTTTATGACATGGTTATCATAGATTTTGCTTAAAAGAAGCTTTTGTTGGTAAAGAATTTATTTAATTCTTTTCATTGGAAAAGGGTTAATAAATTCATGTGTTATTATATGCTTAAAAAGTTCAAAAATGTTATTTATCAGTGATTTATGAGTCAATGCAGTAAATCTGTATAAACAAGACTCCCCTTTAAAAAAAAACTAAAAAAAACAGTAAATGGCAATTAATGTGAAAATCTGGGTGTATAAGTTAGTCTGTAGGGTTTTTTGGCAGCAAGACCACTTTTTTTTTTTATCCAGACAATTTTTTTGGTTTCCCTATTTTACAACTCTGCTATGAGTAGCGCTTCCTTATTTGAGCATAATATTGTTGTATATTGAGTATTATTTCAGTTTTTTATTTTAAAAGTTTTTTTATCAAAATTTTTTGGTTTTTTAAAGGTAATGGTTTTTATTTGAGCACGTATGGGGGTTTTTTTTGGAAAATGAAAAATGTATTTTTTTTGGGTTTTTCCCAAAAAAAGGGGGGTTTTTTTGGGTTTTAGTTTTTATGGGGGGGTTTTTTATGGGGGTTTTTAGGGGAAATTTATGCCTCATCAGGGTATGGAGTTTATTCATTAGAAAAGTTTTTGCTTTTTTTTGGGAATTTACCCATAGCTAGATTTATTAAACCCCTATAATGTATCTAATTTGGGGGAAATTTTAGGGGGGTTAATGTTTTAAAAAGGGGGTTGGGTTTGGATTTTAATTTTAAAAAAATATCAGCAAAAAAAAAAAAGTGAAATATTGTAAAGGGAACCTGTGATGTAATTTTTACTCCCCTCCCTGGGGGGTAGATTGCAGAAAAAAGTTCTTTTGAATATAATTTTAAATTGGGATTTCAGGCTGATTTCGGGAAAAAAAAACGGGGCCAACTTCCTAAAGTGAAACTAAAGGGTTTTGCTGCCCTAAAATTTAAAATGTTGGTAGTTTGTTTGTAAAACACAAACTTAAAAGTTTCAAAGGGAAAACCTTCTCTGGGGGCCCTAAAAGTTTAAGCATTGCCCCCCTTCAATCCATATAACTCTGCCCCCATTTCTCACCCAACCTCTTTTTCCTGGCTACCCCTCCTTTTCCCTCTCCCCAATCCCTTCACGGGCTACCCATTCCCAACCCAAAATTCCACTTCAAGTTGCTAAACCATAAACCCTACAAGGCTCTCCAAAACCTTTTTCCCCCCCTTCTTCTCTGCCCAAATTTCCAGATACCTTTACCATCAACCCCAAATCCCCGCTCCCCCCGGGGGAACCTTTTCCTCTCCCTCTCCCCTTATCAGTCCCTACACAAACCGTCTCCTAAAATTTCCCTCCGTGCTTCCCCCACACTCTGGAAACCCACGGGCCCAACCCAAAAAGGGACCTTTCCCCCTTTCCCACTTTCACCGCTTCAATGCACCCTGAAAACCCATCTTTTAGGATTGGGCCAAATAAACTTTAGTCCCCCTTTTCCCACTTCCTCCACAATAATTTTTTGGCGCCCCCCACGCTTCTGTCTTTTCCCACCCCCATCTTATTTGTTTTGTAACCCTTTTCGGGGGGCCGGGGTTTTTCTTTCCCCTCTGTGCCAGGTTTGTTTTGGGTAAAATTTCTCTGTCAGAAATTGAATTTGTTGTACTTTTTTTTTAAATTGTTTGTAAACCCTTTTTTGAATGTAAACCGCCTGGAATATTGGCGCTTAAAAAAAAATAAAAAATTTAATAATAATAATATAAAAATTTTTTAATAAAAGGGAAAAGCGGGCCCATTTTTTGTAGTGGGTGGGGGTAAGCAGAGCCCCTTTGTTTTTCTACTCAGAAAATTTCCCATTTTAACCCCATTTTTTCCCCTTTAACTTTATAATTTATTTAATCACAAAAAACTCAACTTCTTCTCTTATATAAAAACCCATTATTTTCACAGGCTCGGGGATTCCCTCCCTTCCCTTTTTTCCCATAAAAAACCTTTTTATTATCCCCAAAAGGGTTTCGCTCCTCTCCTTTAAAACATTTTTTTCCTTAATATCACGAACTAAAACTTCCTCCTCTATAATAAAACCCCAAATACATCCAGAGTTTCAGTTCTTCCCCCCTTCATATAACCCTATATACCCCCCCCAGATTTCAGTTCTCTCCCTCTTTTTCTTAACCTTTTTTCCCCAACAGGTAAATAAAACCCTTTTATCACAAAAAACCCTATTTTTTTATAGAGTTAAGATTCTTTCCCCTTTTTTACATATAAATCCGATATATGTCAGAGTCCCCCTTTCTTCCTTCGGTAATATAGCCTTATTTTTAACAAAAGTTTCCGGTTTTTTTCTTCTCCCCTAACTTTTTAATTTTTCTAAAAATTAAAGGGGCCCAAACCTCCTCAAATCATTTTAAAACCCTTTTATAAATCAAAAGAGCTCAGCTTCTCTCCTCTTTTTAAATAAAACCCTATTGCCCAAGATTTTCCGGGCTTTTCTCCCTTTTTCTTTTTTAAACCCCTATTTTTCACAGAGATTCAAACTACAATCCCCTATCACTTAACCCTATATACATAAGCTCAGATTTCTCCTCTATCTTTAAAACCCCTATATATCTCGGACCCTCTGCATTTCCTCTGTTATATAGCCTTTAACCCAAAAGGCTAGTCCCCCCCCCTTTTAAATTATATAACCCTATAAAATAAAGACCCCAAAGTTTTCCCCTTAACATAAAACCCCTTTAATACAGATTCGCCCCTTCTCTGTCATTTAAACCCTATTTTTTACAGAGTTACTTTTCCCTTCTATAAAAATTAAAAACCTTTAAAATATCACAGAGTTTCATAAACCCCCTTATTTTTCCCTTAGAGCTCTCTTTCCCCTTCTTTTTTTTAAAAATTTTAAACCATTCCTTTGGCTCAGCTTCTTCCCTATTTTAAAAACCCCTTTTTATCACAGAGTTTCAGCTTCTCCCCCTTTTACCCTTACCCTGCTCCCCGGGACAGCCCCAAAGCCACCTGACGGTTTTTTAAAAAAAGAAAAAATCTAAAACCCTTTTTTAAAAAAAGCAGAAAACCCTTTTGTTTAAAGTCCCCATTGCGGGGGACTGGTGCTAAATTTTTATTATAGTATAAAAATAAAAAGTTTTTTCCATTTTTTGAAAAGTTCCAGAGGTGGAGCTCTCATGTTTACTGCCCACAGTTCTCTGCATTTAGCTGTGGACACCTAAAAAGTATATTTCCATCTATTGAATTAGCTTTAAACAGGCAACGATAAGTAAAACAGGTTTAGCAAATACATTCTTGATCTGATTTTGCTTTGTTTTATAGATACAGCAGGTTATCTATCCTACTTGTTTACAGATGATTTCAGTTAAAGGAATATACCCCTTTTTCCTGGGCACTTGTGATAGTGGAATCTGGATCATTAGAAGTTTTTATCATGTCCTTGCAAAGTCATCTATATGGATTTGTGTATGACACTTTTAATAGGCACTAAATAGCAGTCTTTATTTGTACACAGTGTGATGTTGGATATTGTGTGTATATGTAAAGGGAAATTGTCACATTGAACATGTTTTCTGAGCTTCTGACAGCATTTTATACAGCGGGAAAAGCTGAGCAGGTTGATTATGTAGCTTTGTAGGGAAAGATGCAGTAGAACTTATATTTTAATCATTTAACTTAATGCTTATTCTGGGTTGAGTCGTCCAGTGGGCGGTTTTATCCATGACTAAAAGTTATCCCTGTATGTACACAGAAGGCTGTCAGTTACTGATAACACTGTCTCCTGGACTTCTTAACCAATCAGCTGTACTCTATCAGATGCTGCCAGCAGATCAGATAGCATGTTATGTGATAGGTTCCCTTTGCGTGTGAGTAGAGATTGGGTATACAGAAGAATGCATATCGTAAGTGTGCATGTGTTGCCCTTTCCAGTGTGCAGGGCCTTAAGTATCTGCACTGTTAAGTACAAGGAGAAAACCTGTTTACCCAAAGTTAACCTTTTAAAAATTCCCCTTTCTTTTTTATGGTGTTGTGGGCTGATGTGAAAATTTTAAAAGGGACGTCATTTTTTGGGCAGCAGGATAAGTAAGAATATACTGTAATTTGAGAAGAAAAAAATTTCTTAGCAGGGAAAATGAAATGGGGCATAAATTTTGTAATAAAAAAACTCTTCCTGCACTTTTCTAAATTTCAATAGTTTTTCTGTGCAAGATAATTATACTCCCACTGCCTCTTTTTTATTTGATGCTGAATACAAAAAATAGAACTATGAGAGGGGAAAAACTAAATTTTTTTTTGTTTTGGGTTCACCTTTGTGCCCCGCTTTTGGGTTTTTTTGTTTAAACCAAGAAAACCCCTAATAGAAAAATGAAAATTCCCCCAGCAAACATAATTTTCCCTTCCCTTTTAAACAAGGGAACTCTGGGTTTTTTTTAGGCCCGAAAAACCCTTTGGGAGGTTCGGGAAATTTTGTTAACCCCAACCCGGCGGCCCTTTTCCCCTTAAAAATTTAATAAAAAAAAACCTAAAAAAGTGTAAAGCCTGGTTCACATTTCCTTTTGGGGGGCATTTTGGGAAAAAACCGGGCGCAAAATTCTTTAAGAATGATGGCAAAAATGGTGCAAGGGAAGTTGCAAATTTTTTCCCGTCACATTTAAAGGAAACCAATGGGGCCCCTTGGGTGTGTTTGTGTCCCCTGTGAAATGGGTCCGTGTGCACCTCTGTAATTGAGTTTCCAAATGGAACCTCTGACACTGATGTAAACCAGGCCTTAATTTCCTGTTTTTACATCAATCAGGACTATTCTTTTGGTAACGATCTAATAATTAAATTTTCTAATACCAAATGTGTTTTAATATGTAAGATACAAAAAAAATTTTATTTATGTCAAAGAAAAAAACTTTTTCAAAAACCCAGTGCAGTGGCTAAATAAAAAAATCTATGGAAAAGGGCAACTTTAGCTTTTTCCAAAAGAGGGGTAGATAACTTCCGGGTTTTGGAAATGGGATGACCCGAATGAATTTGGGATTCAAAATTTTGAGGAAAGGGTAATTGAAAAACTATTTCCAAATACATTGCGGTTTTTAAAATTTTTTTTTGTTTTAGGAGAAAAAAAACAATTTTATTTAAATTTCTAGTGTAAAAAAAGTTTTCTTCGCTACCAAACCTCTCTCTGCTCTCCTCCCCTTTTCCCATTTTCCCCAAGCGCAGTTGTTTTGACCATGATGATTCACTCCCTGCTGAGTCTTAGACTATGTCTCCAGGAAAGGCAATAAGCTTGTATTTTTTAGCAGGGTTTTTTTATTTTAAAAAACCCCCGGGAAAAAATGATCTTTCAGGCTGCCCCATAAATGGCAATAGAAAAAAACAAACTGTAGTCTCCACAGGTCGATTTTTCTCTGCTCGTCTTCTGGTGTATATATGTACATATATGTATAATACGCCAGCATCTTTAGTTTCTTCGTTGTCTTCCCATACAATGTATGGGTCGGCGGTTATAAAACGAGAACCGAACGTGTTTTTTGCGCAAATGTGACAAACAACGCGGTCCTGCATCAGAAAAAAAAAGGTAGACTTTCAGCCGTTTTTTGTCTGATGCAGTGTAGACCTAGCCTTACCTCTAGCACAGAAGCTTGTTTACCTTAATCAATGACAAGCTTTAACCCTTAGAGCTCAGTAGCTTTGTGCACTTTAGATTATAAAGCTCCAGCACTCATGTCACTGTAACAGGAATAGCGAGGAATATCAGAGCTGATATACAATCACTGCTATAAAACCACCCACGGCCTAACCAGGAAGTACACGTCTGAAACTGGCTCTGTGAAACAGCATGGTAAGAAAAGTGTCAATATTGCTTACATTTTGTTATCTTGGATTGAACCAACTAGCAGATGCCCTGTCCAAGGATGGTGTCTACAGTACAAAATATTTCCACTTAAGGACAGAGTTCTTGTCCCTTGATGACTGCAATCTATGTAGCCAAACATCCATCTGCTACACTACTGAGTGCAGGGCACAGTGGAGTGAGTTTGGATAAGACAGTTTCCTTTATCTACATCATGTCATACATTCCTGTACAGTGCTTTGATGTAGGCACTGCCTGTGAATGTAGCAGGAGTCGTTCTTCCCTACACTGGTGAGTGGGTGACATGGTACCATTCTCTTTCATCCCCCATTCCTCTACAGTATAAACAATTGTCTGTCAGGTTCCCCTCTATTTGCCCACACATATAAATGCCTTTGCATGCAATATGGCCATTCAACCACATGGTGGCAATATATCTACCTATCTATGAAACGCATGAAATGGACCTGATGAAACGCTATCCAGCGAGAAACGCGTAGTCCTTTTGTAATGTCCTAAATAAACTTTATCTATACATTATCAGTCACCGTCCATCCATTCCCTTTTTTTCCCCTTTTATCACCCTATAAAGTTAGTTGTGAAATTTTTAATATATCACTGATATCTTCCTATCATTCGGCAACGCTTGGAGCCAAGAAAGCGAGGTGCTGCTGGAGACTTGACCTTTCTGTAAGCTCTGGAGAGTTGCGCCACCACCATTGCGCAACAAAATCAGGATTATGCGATACTGACCAACATAAACTTTTATTCCAGACGATCTACACTAGGAGCGCCTTTGTTTCTTCTTTTTGTTTTACAGTACCTATCTATCTGCTGATAGATAGATTTAATTTAAGATTAGAAGGCAGTAGTTGAGGTGCTACTTCTGAAGCTGCTGCTCTGCTGGATTCTGTGAGTGGTGTTGCAAAGATTTTGTTGCGACCGGCGCCCGCGACTACTCCTGCGGGCGCTGCCGCAGCTCTGCCCCAGTCCCCGGGACGAGTGCTGCCACTGCCCGGGTTTCAGGCGGCGGGCGCACTCGCCCTCCGGCGTGTCGGTCCTCACCCGGCCGCGCTCCTGTTCCATGCAGTCTCCTCTGTCCGGTGCGGTCCCTGTGATCTAAGCGCACCGCCAGGCTCATGAGATTTAAAGGGCTGTGCGCGTAATTGGGCAATGCCGGCAGCTGCCTCTATTTCCACCTGGGCGCATCCCCCACTCCCTGCCGATCTATAGTGCCTTGCCTATTGAGAAAGCGTTCCCCAATTGTCTCGTCCTGATACTACCGTGTATCGAACCCTCGCTTCCGACTCTTGACCCAGAATATCTGCCGCCTGCCCTGACCGTCTGCCTGTCACGACCACGAACCTTAGCTGCCCTGCCTCTGACCTTCTGCCTGACACGACTACAAGCTGCCTGACGATTTTTGGCTCCACGCTATACCTTCGGTTGCCACCGCAAGCAAGTCACGACAGGGGTATCTGACCTGGTAAGACTCCCGCCGCAAGTCAATCCCATCCCGCTTTGCGGCGGCCTCTGTGAAAACCGGGACCTACTTCAGAATTCCGTTCCCTGGCGTGGCTAACACCATGCTTTGTGGTGTCCATTGATCCACTTCCGCATCCGGAACGTAACATAAGGATCCAGCCATGGATCCCCACCAAGGTACCCCGTCCAGTTGTGGCGGACCTCTCTCGCGTGGTGGCCCGACAGTCCTCAGCAACTGGCCCAGCAGGGGCAAAAGCTGGATCAGATGACAGCCATGGTGCAGCAGCTCCGACACCGCCCACAGCAGCGTCCACCTTCTCCTGTGGCCGCCCCCCCCTCCCGTTCCGGCGATGCCACTGGCTCCCGTTGGTACCCAACTCCGTTTTGTCGCATGCCATGCCAATTTGACGGTTGATCCCAAGCTCTGCAGGGTTTCCTCCTCACCCAGTGCACCGATGCACATTGAGTTAATGGGGGACCAATTCCATTCAGAACGTTCCAAGGTGGTCGTTTTGTTGGTCAGCAATGTTGTCCGGAAGGCCCTGGCCTGGCTACACCTTCTATGGAACAGGAGCAATCCGTGACTGCGGATCTGGCATGCCTTCTCGCTGATTCCGCATTGTCTTCAAGGAGGCCAGCCCGAGCATCTTCCCCCCTCGGATCGGCACTCTTAACTAACCCAGGTGAAACTTCAGTCCGAGAGAACGCATACATTTCCGCACCCTGCAATCAGAGCTGTCCTGGAATGATGCCGCCCTGCGCCCCACCTTTAAGAAGGCTTTCCAGCAGTATCAAGACGCCCTTGCCGCAAGAGATTGCCATTCCTACTTTAAAGCGAATTAATCCCACCTGGACACCGCATTGACGTTTTTTTTTTATGCGCCTTCGCAGAGAGGCAAGAACTCTCCGCCAAGTCGCGACCTGGTGCGACCCCGCCCGTCTGCCCACGCTGGCTCCGTGTTCCAGAAGGCCTCCACTGCGCTTCCTTTACCAACAGTGGAGAAACCCATGCAGGTAAATCAAGTCCACATTTCTGACAGTAATTAACCCTTCGGCGGCACAGAAGCTATGTCCCTGTACTGCGCCAGTCCTGATCATTTCGGAGGAGCTGTCCTGCTTTCAGCCCCCAACGTCCGGAAACGCCCGCACCTAGGCTATGTTGGGGACATCCCTAGTTGAGAACTCTTCCTCCCCACGCCTTGACGTATGCCGGTGGAGATCAGGACTGACTCGGGTCTTGTATTCCAGCGACTTGCGATCCTGACATCCCGTTCCGCCGGGAACTTTACCACGCCGCCCATGATTCCTGGGGCGTTACCAGCTCCTGTGGTTATCTGGAGAAGCCGTTGTGTTGAATATCCTCCGTCACAGGGGAGCTGCTTAGGAGACTCCATCCCGCACAGGACCAAGCCGGTGAACCTCCACGTGGGCGCCCTGCAACAAGAGAAGATCTCCCCTATGTACTGTCTCGGTCTTCCTCATGCGATCCTGTGGAGCTCCCGTGGCTGCAGCGCCATGCCCCTTCGCTTAATTGGATGACAGGCGAGGTCATGCGCTGGGGAACCTGACTGCGTAACTCTTGTCTGTGGCACCTCGCCCGGTGCGCTCCGTTCCTTCCCAACCGTCCTCAGGCCTCTGCCAGGTATAGCCTACGAATACCGGGATTAAAGCGGACGTCTTCCTCGGAGACATGCCGAGATCCTTCCCCATCATCGCCCCTATGACAGGCCCTATCGATCTACTGCCGGAACCAGTCCTCTAGGGGCAGGGTTACCCCTGTCGGTAACGTAGACCAGGCCCATGTCGACCTACACTTCGGGAAACCTGCAGAAGGGTTTATACGCAAACCTCTCCCCGCGGTGCAGGATTTTTCTCGTGCAGAAGGAAAGATGGCTCTCTACGGCCCTGTTCGACTATCGGGCCTTTACAAAATCACTGTGAAAATCGCTATCCCATGCCGCTGATCACGGTAACCTGTTTGACCGGCTTTCGCGAGCAAAAATTTTCTCCAAGTTTGACCTGCGAGGGCCTACAACCCTCATCCTGCGATCGAGAGGGGATGATGAAGACCTTGCTTTTAACACCACAGGATAGACACTTTGAAACTCGTCATGCCCTTCGGCTCTGTGCAAAGCCCAGCAGTCTTCCAAGAATTTTGTGAACGATATATCTTCCGTGATCTCCATTACACTTGTCTTGGGTCTACCTAGACGACATCCAGGTGTTCTCTTCGATTGGAGACTCCTCGCTCTCATTTCCGCCTGGTATTGGAGCGGCTACGTGCCAACACCTCTACGCAAAATTAGAGAACTTTCTCCTTCACCAGACCACCTCCCGTTCCTTTTGGTTACGTCATCTCGACCGTTGGTACAGCACAATGGATCTGCCATGTTGCGGCTGTCTTGCAGTGCGCCCCGGCCGTGGCCTACGAGCTATAACAACCTTCCTGGGTCTTCTCGAATTACTATCGTCAGGTTTATCCTGCCATATTCTACCTTGTGGCACCTATCATTGCACTTACCAAAAGAATTCCAACCCTAGGCAGTGGCCGCCAAGCCGAAAAGGCATTTTTCAACATAAGGCAGCCTTCGCCTCTGCGCCCGACCTGACCAAACCTATTCCGAGAAGCCATCTTATCTGGAGGGTGGCTGCCTCCTCGGTCGGGCTGGCGCAATTCATTACGTCAAAGACCTAAAGGCAAGGATGGTCACCTGTGCTTTCTTCTCCAAGACATTTCTCCCCTGCCTAGAGAAATTACACATCGTAGACCGGAGAATGCGGCTATCAAGCTAGCCCTAGAGGAGTGGGCGTTATCTTCTGGAAGGCGCAAGCTATCCCATCACCATTTACTCCGACCATAAAAAACTTCATGCCTCCGAATCGCCCAACGCCACAACCCACGTCAAGCCATGGTCCCTGTCTTCTCGCGCTTCAATTTCCAGATACATTTACGGCCGCAGAGAAGAACGTCAGGGCCGATGCCTCTTCCCGTGCTCCATTGTTGCTGAGGAGGCACGCCCCATCATATAATTTCCCCCGAACGCCTGATCTTCGTTGGCTTTCCAGTAATCTGCGGAAAGGTTCCTCCAGGGAAACTTATTCGGTCTGCGCTCCGCGAGAATTTTGAAATGGGACACTGTTCTCCCTTTGGCTGGTCACCCAGGAGCGCGCAATCCTTCCTTCTAAATCTCACGTTTTTAAACTGGTGGCCAGAGCATGCTAGTGACAACGAGGATTTTCCATATGAAGTTGCGTTACTTGTGCTCGTAACAAGCTCCTCGCCACAAACCCGCGGGTTTGCTCCAGCCTCTGCCCATCCCTTGGCCCTTGGACCATGAGGCAATGGATTTCGTCACTGGAACAGCCTCCCCCTTCGGCAACACGTCATCTGGGTGGTCGCGGACCGATTTTCGAAGATTGTGCGCACTTATCCCGTTGCCAGGGCTGCCGTCTGCACCCCAGTTGGCCAGCCAGTTTTTCTCCACATCTTCTGCCAACACGGGGCTTCCGCACACATTGTCTCGGATCGGGGGGTCCAATTGTTCGAGGTTCTGGCGGGCCCTCCTCTCTCGTTCAGGTGAAACCTCTGATTTCTCTTCCGCCTACCACCCTCAGTACGAACGGCGCAAGTGGAAGATCAATCAGATCCTGGGGGCCTATTTACAACATTTTGTCTCGGCTCACAGGCATGACTGGCCAGCTTGCTTCTTTTGGGCGGAGTTTTTCTATAACTCCCTGGAGTTCCAGAATCCACTGTACCCTGCCATTTTCATCGTCTATGGCCAGCATCCCGCCCTCCATTGACCATTGTCTCCCCCATCGGAATCGCCGGCAGCGGATACTTTTGCCCAAGATATTGGTGTCCCCATTTGGAAACAGACGCACGCATGAAGTCCAAGCGGAAAAGAATAGAAGACACTCCCCATGTTTTCGCCTGGCGACCAAGGTCCTGGCTATTGGCCAATATAAATCCGCTGAAGATCCCTCTACAAATTGGCCCGGTACGAAGAACCAATTTAAGTACTCGCTGCATCAACCCGCTGCCTACAACTCCCGGCTCCCACCCACCAATGCGTATCCCCAACTCCTTTCATGTCTCTTTTAGAAGCCAGTGGTCCTGAACTGTTCCCCAAGGATCCAGCCTCCATCTTCAGAAGCGGAGGCCCCAACATCATCACTGTAAAGATATCCTATGACAAGAATACCACAAGGTAAGGCGTATTTCCTGATCGACTGAAGGAGTTTGGTCCAGAGGAGAGATCGTGGGACCGGAGGACAACATCTTGGACCACTTAGTTGCTGCAGAGATTCCTCCAGCCAGAAAAAGGGTAGGCTAAGGGGGTGGTGGGACTGTTGCGACCGTCGCCCGCGACTCCTCCTTCGGGCGCCGCCGCAGCTCTGCACGGTCCCCTGGGACGAGTGCCGCCACTGCCGGTGTCGGGCCCGGGCGCAACTCCTCCCTCCGGCGCTTCGGTAACTCACCCGGCCGTGCACCTCTGTCCCTGTATCTCCTGCTTCTATGCGCACGTCCCTGTGATTCTAAGCGCGCAGCGCGCCGGGCTCTGTGTGATTTAAAGGGGCCAGTGCGCCGGTTAATTGTGCAATTGGGCCGGCACTGCCTCTATTCAGCTGGCGCTTCCGCCGCTCCCTGCCGATCTTAGTGCCTTGCCTATTGAGAAAGGCGTTACCCTATTGTCTCGTCCTGATCTACTGTGTACCGACCCTCGCTTCCGTCTCTTGACCACGAATCTCTGACCCTGCCCCTGACCGTCTGCCTGTCCACGACCACAACCTTACTGCCTGCCCTGACCTTCTGCCTTACCCCGACTACAAGCCTGCCTGACGATTTTGCACCACGCTATCATCCGTTGCCCACCGCAAGCAAGTCACATTCAGGTAACGACCTTGTAGACTCCCGCTGCAGCAAGTCCCATCCCGCTTTTGCGCGGCTTCTGGTGCAACCGGACCTACTTAGAATTCGTTCCTGCGTGGCTTACCATACCATCGCTTGTGTGTTCCAGTGGTTCCACCTCCGGTCCGGAACCGTAAAGATTCTCAGCCAACATTCATTTTGCTTTTACAGAACCCTTGAATAAATTTTTGTATTTAATTGGTTTAGAAATAAAAGTAATTTAATCCACCTGTAACCTACCATAGACTCTTTGTCATTATATCAGACTGTGGTTACCAGTAAAAAATACTTATTTTGTAGAGGAATAACTAGCTTGTTTGACTCGATAAAAAGATATTATCTAAATTTTGTTAATATTCCGCGCTAGTCTTATACATGAAATCAGTATCCTGTGAGAGGGAATGGAAACATTACTGGATATTACACCTTTGGTCAAGAAACAGACAAGTTGATGATGGTTATGATGGTAGGCAAAGCCGAACCTGTCACATTTGTGCTTTGTTTTGTTTTAATTGACTTCATTTTGTTTGCGTCGCCTGTCCAGACCATTTTTCTTTGCTTGGCTGCATTATGATTTAGCAATGATGACTGCTCGGTGGGTAGGGGTTAGTTTTCTATTATCGTCTGGAGTTGAAGAGGATAAAAAAAGTCTTATGTTAGTTGCACAAATTGTATGTTTGTATCTTTTGAGCTTTTGCTCTATAAGATCTTGTTACCGCTGCTGATAGAAGCTATAAACCCCTCACATGCTAAGTCACAAATAACCAGCCTTTTAAAATTACATAGCTACATAAGGACAATAAGTACATTGGGACAGAACATTGAAACTATCTGTGTTTTGGATGACAACAATATACTATTTGTAAGAGCATAGGAACTGTAAATAAGGAAATAAATACATCGGGACAGAATATTGAAATCATATGTGTTTTGGATGATAACAGTATACCATTTCTAAGAACATAGGAATTGAAATACAAACGAAACATCTGGATGTTATTTAGACGATAGAGAGACATTAGTTGGGGTCGCCCTTATCGAGGCGGTTGCTCCAAATATATATATATATTTTTTTGTTTGTAGGCTTCTGTGGATGGATATAAGATATAGGAATAGTTTTAATTGGTATTTATTAAAGGCTAAGTTTTAGGAGTTTAACTAGGTAAATTACTCTTCTGTGTTGTGAACCTATAGTTACATAGTACAGTTGAAAAAAGAATTATCTCTACCAAATGTCAACAGTGTAGTGCTACATTGTAAAGCATATTGTATCTAAAGGGAACGTCACCAGTATTTGTCATTGGCTTCTGATGATGATGTCATCCTTTTTTTGTTGCCTTTCATATATTTTTCCTTTACCTGATTTTTTTTCACTTGTAGTGTGATTTGTAATTTGTCCTCATTCTACTGTATATTTTCAGTAATTTATGAGCTCTTTACACAATGACTTGATGGTGAGCGTCTTACATATCATATCAGCCAGTATGAACAAATAAAGCAGTTTCAGAGATGGGAATGGTACAAAACCCCTAACGATATAAGGGGTAGTTTTCAAGCTCAATCTCGTACTCCAAATAGTGCAGTTTCCTGGTAACAGCAATATTCTTATGTATAAAATTACATAATATTTTTAGCCCATGGGAAAAAGACCATTCCACAGGGGAAAAAATTCAAAGTCAAGTGGTTCTAGCTTTTAAAAACAAAACTATTTACCTTAAAGGGGTTTTGCCACGATGTAATGTTGACGTGGGATCCTCCAAAATGGGTATTTAATCACTTTTCTAAATATAAGTAATCAAAAAAAGTGAAGCCTGTGAGATCTACAGCCCGACTAAGATGCCCTTTGTTTCCCGACAGTTTACATTAGACATGACCAGGAGCTGACAATTAGCTGATCCTGCCAGCAACACACTTGCATTGTCCTGGCGACTCTTACCTGATGGCAGGGATCAGTGAACCAGCTTCATGAATGGGACAGGTGAGAAAGATGTTGAGTCTTCTGAATAGAAATCCAAAACTGGTTGTAATGAAATTCATTTGTATAATAACCAGTACATACGCTCACTGATATCTCTGCTCAGCCCCCCTCCCTCACTCCCTTCCTGAAGGAATGAAAGACCTGCCAGCTAAGCTTATCTTCTCTTCTGAGCAGATAAGAGGGAGAAATAAAACTTATAGCGATCCGTGCACAATACATTTAATCCCTGTTGTGGATTAGCCAAACAATGTTTTACTCATTTACAGAGACTGAGTATCAAGCACGAGAATGGGAGATGTGAGCGATGACAATCACAGAGAGGTACTACTGTTTTTTTTTAAACACAAAACACAATGCACCCCATTTCAAGCCTCAAGAGTGGAGTATCAGGACTGTATAAGGTGAAGACTCACTTCTTGTCAAACACCCCTTTAAGGGCAAAAAAAAATCACAGATCATTGACTTATTTTCACACATTTTACTTTCATAAATTGAGAAATCCTCTTCACATTCTAAGCATATACTATTAACATTACATACCATTATCATTCGATCAACCACTTCACTTTGTTTTTTATACCCATGATGAATGCATGTTTAGGGAAATGCAAAAAATATTTTTCAAGTTTCTCTGTTATATAGCATTAAGATGTTTATTTACAGGGTTCCATGCATTCATATTTGCACAAGCTATCTCTGGGTTTAGAACACAGTGCAGTCTACACTTCAATGTGATCAAGCCACAGAATAATACGACTGGAGTTTCTACATGTATGGCAATACACCTACCTATGAAATTAAATGAGGGCTATAAAAAATACATGAATAACAACATGTACAAATTGAATGTATACATGTGTATATTGAATAGCAAACATAAAATACAAATCAAACAAAATGCTAAAATACGTATTGCACAAAGTAGCACCCATATAAAAAGTGCCTAAATAAAAATATCAGAGTACTTGCAAAGGAGCATTGCTGCAATAACATAAACCCACACATTTCTGTAAGGTGCTCCAAATTGGCTAGATAAACAAAAGTAGTGAAATCTCATGTAAACAGAGTTTATAGTATACCGACCATAACATGAACACCCCAACACCCATTTCTTCCCCATAATTGAAAGTCCATTTGGAATTTGCCTTTGTTCATGTCTGTCATTCAATAATATTGGTGTGAACCAGATTTATGATTAAACCACGTCCCAAACCTTAATCCACTGTATGGGGAGATTGATACATAATCCTTTGACTTCTCCTACCGTGGACTAATAGATTATCCATCTACTGCTCCACCCTACTGTAGAGCAAGTTCTAGTAAGTGGTTCTTGAGATATGTTGTTCTCTTTTGTTCTATATGTTCATACGAATTTAATACTCCGAACCATAACTTGAGTAGCTCCGGTTGTTTGGCATAATAGATACAATACTTGACGTTACTACGGAAAAGAGAACCTTATCCCCAGGTGTAATGGTTGGTGCCTCTTCTGCATTACATCACCCACACACTGAGTGTATTATATCCATTATCTGGTTGGTTTATGTGATGGCTTATATCTATTTGGTAGTGCTAGCTTGTTTAACTGGGATTTTTCTTTTTCATGTATAAACTCAGACTTGGATATACTGTAGAAAGTAAAGTAGATATTGGTAAGATTAGACACATATATGAATGTGGTGTGGCAAAACTAGGCACATTACTGCTCCGGTAGGCAGACCTATGTCAATGTGGTCTGCCTGAGGAGTCGAAGTGAAGCTAGATTTGCTGTAAGGGGTAAAAATGTCCAATATTCCTCAACTTACACCAGTGCAATAATAAAAAGTAATTTATTATAATTATCAAACTGTATACAATTTAATTATTTAAATTTAATGAAAAATGTGATCCTATAAAATTAATATAAAAATATATAATATCCCAAAAATATAAAAAATATCTCCTATAAAATGTATTTAAAATTCTTAAATTTATTTTACATTAAATAACCCACTGATTATGTTGTTCAGATTTTAATATTTAAAATTTGTATTACATTAAATTTTAAATTTATTTTTACTGCTCTCACCCTTTATTTTATATACAGCAAGAGCCAGCACAGCACAGGTATTGCTGGGACCTGTGGTCCTCCAAGCAGGATCAGTACCATACTTTCTATTCACTGACATGCTATTCTAATGACTTTTCTTTATTTCCAGCCTATCTATAGTCTTTATACATGTTAGGCTCATTACTTATGCGCCTAAGTTCCGTAAAGCGCCTAACACATAGGCGAGGCAAGTCGAGCTTTACACACCATTTATGAATGCACAATACATCAGGCGTATTATACACTGAAAATAAGACTTGACTATTCACTTTGACGCGCGTTCCTTCATACATACCGCCCTTAAAGTTAGTAAGAACATATTCAGGGTATAGGGTTTTCTCACCATGTTGTTTCACAGAGTCACGGACAGCTTTAGACTCACACTGCCTCATCAGGCTGTTTTTGGTTCTATAGCAGTGATTAGTATATTTAGCTCCTCTATAAATAGCTGAGCGTTACAAAGACAAAAGTACAGGTGATTTTGCTACAGTGCTTCGAGGAGTGAAAAGAGTCGCCTACCTGTAAACAAGCTTATCTTGTTAGAGATAAAGGGGGGTATATATGAAAACTGTCTAGGTCTAAGACTTTCTTTGTTGCCCATAGGAACCAATCAGAGCTTCCTTTTCATTTTCCCAGAGCATTTTAAGACATTAAAGGAGATCTCTGAATGGATGCTATGGGCAACAAAGTCTCTGCTTCCTAATACGATGGTGATGTCACTCTTCTCTCCTGGCTTTATCAGGAAGGAAGAGCAGGACAGTAACTAGAGAAACGTGTGTGCATTTAAGGCAGATAAAATCTCTCCTATCTCCTGACCAGGGAAATATCAAAATAGCAATGTACTTTGAAGAAGTCTTCATTTACCATTCCCTACATGTTCAAAGCTAATCTTTGTAGTGAGAAAATCACTTTAAGATATCAGACCATATGGTGAGGCTAGATTGCACAAATCATTGAAGTGTATTCATTTTGAATTTTGAGACCTTCATTTTGTATTCAATATCCGTGGTATAGACTGTGAGAGATTTACATTGACTTCTTATGCATTGTGACAGCCGTACAAAAATATTGTCATGCATGTTGTCATGAATTGCAACTATTACTGACCCTCACATCTTGCCTCCATTAGATTACATAACTGAATGCATTTTTATAGAAGTAATTCTAGGACTTTCATGGTCACAAATTGTTGAGCATTAGAATTTGTTCTGTACCCAGGGCTTCATTATTATATCTATGACATTACACTGTTTTGTCACATTGGAGCTCATACTATTTGTATGGAATTGTTCATTACATCAGGTGGTAATAGAAATGGTTTATAAAGAAATGTCTCCCATTGTAATCCTTATGCCTCTCCTTATTTATTCCTCATTCAGCTCTGCTCTCACTGTCTTGTTCAGTTCTGTCATTCACACTGAACCGTGTAATTCTGCATCTGGAATGGGTTGTGAAGATTTCTCAGCTGACGCTTTAATTCTCATTGTGTGGCGTTTGCAGCTGAGACCTTCTGGCGTCATCCAATGTTTAAATGGTGACAGCTGGTCAGGTGTCTACATGTGTTGGCTAGGTAGAAGAAAAGTATTCTTGAAAGATTGTAGATTCATTATTTAAACAGAAAATAACAGTAATTTCCCTTTAACAGCCTGAAATGTTTGTGATGTCTTGGTAAAAAATTTATTATTATTTTGATTTGCAGCTTCCAGAGCTTTTTCTGTCACCTCCTAACATGATTTTGCAGCATAAAATTCCGGTACGACAGAATGACGAAAAATTCATCTAGTCAACAGACACCATGATGGAAGCGCGACGGACCCATTATGTCCGTTTTCACCTCTGTGACAGATGGTCTGGATGGACCCTTCAATGTACATATATACCAAGTCTAACTAGAAAACCCCCAATATCATTTTAATATTGAAATCAATATATGTACAAACAGTACCAATGCAGAAACAACCACGAATTTGCCCAGGACACCTCTTGCCCACATCTCTATAAAAAAAAAAAAAAAAAATCACAAAATATTTTCAGTTCTAACACTGGCCTCTAGGCTAACATATCTGGTTTAGTAGAGATTACTTTTTAACTTTTGCTGTATACACTAAGGGCAGAATCAGTAGTCATCTCATTGCTAATATTCTGATGCATAATGCACAGTACTTATTGACGTCTACTGAGCAGGCACATGCCAAAAGTATTTTTCTTTTTAGGGTTTATTGTGAATATCTTCTGCAGTGTCAGAACAATTGATAAGGTCTTAAAAAATTAGGGGCACAAGTCCCAAGGCATATTTCCTTTATCCAAAAATAATGCTTCTCATGGGCCCTCTCCCTTACAAATACTGATATGTATGGCTTTCCTATTTATGGCTCTCTTCTATCACTATTTCCCATAGGCCTCTCTCTTACATGGACTGCTCCCCCTTTTTCATAGACTTCTTCTCACAGTCCCTAGCTTTTACACACATATTGCTCATGGTCTCCCTCTCTCACATAGACCCCTGCTCATGGCCCCCCTATCTCTCTCACAGACTGGTCACCATGTTCCCTTCCTCATAGACTTTCCATGCCCATCCAACTTCAGTGGAAATAACTCAAGACAAGGTAATGAGGCTCAGTAGTGTGTGGTCTCCTCCCACGCCTGGATTAAAGCATCAGTCAACTCCTAGAAGTCTGTGGTGCAACATGGCGTTGGTGGACGGAACGAGATATGATGTCCCAGATGTGCTCCATTGGATTCAGGTCTAGGGAATGGTCAGGCCAGTCCATAGCATCAATGCCTTTATCATGTAGGAACTGCTGACACACTTCAGCCACATGAGGTCTAGCATTGTCATGCATCAGAAAGAACCCAGGGCCCACTGCACCTGCATATGATCTCACAATGGGTCTAAGGATCTCATCCCAGTACCTAATGGCAGTCAGGATACCTCTGGCTAGCACATGGACGATTGTGCAGCCCTTCAAAGAAATGCCTCCCCACACCATTACTTACCAACTGCCAAGACGGTCATGCTGGAGGATATTGCAGGCAGCAGAATGTTCTCCACGATATCTCCAGATTCTGTCACGTGTGCTCAATGTGAACCTGTTCTCCCCTGTGAAGAGCACAAGGTGCCAATGTCGAATCTGCCACTCTTGATGTTCTCTGACAAAGGCCAATTGCCCTGCACATTGTTGGGCTGTAAGCCCAACACCGACTTATGGACTTAAGGCCCTTATACCAATAGAGTCTGTTTCTGACATTTTGAGCAGACACATGGGGATTAGTGGCCTGTTGAAGGTCATTTTGCAAGGCTCTGGCACTATTCCTCCTATTCCTTCTTGCACAGAGGAGGATGTAGCGGTCCTGCTGCTGGGTTGTTGCCCTGCTATGGCCTCCTCCACGTCTCCTGGTATACTGGCGTGTCTCCTGGTATCTGCTCTATGCTCTGGACACTGTGCTGACAGACACAACTAACCCTCTTGCCACAGTTCGCATTAATGTGCCATCCTGGAAGAGCTGCACTACCTGAGCAATTTCTGTCGGTTGTAGACACTACCTCATGCTACCTCTAGGTGTGAGAGCAATCACAAAATGCAAAAGTGACCAAAACAACAGCCAAAAAAGGGAAATGAGAACAATTAATTGGTCGGGGTCACCACCTGCAGAACCACTCCTTATAGGGGTTGTTTTGCTAATTGCTTTTCATTTCTCCCTGTTGTCTGTTCCATATGCACAGCAGCAGGAGAAATTGATTCACGATCCGTGTTGAATCATAACTGGACCAGTTGATTTCACAGAACTGTGATTGACTTGTAGTTACAGTGTGCTGTTTAAGTGTTCCCTTTATTTTTTTGAGCAGTGCTATATAAAGATACTTACTCTTTATAGCATATTCAAAGGTGGAGGTTTTCTTAAAGTTGTAGTCTGACAATAAATAAATAAAAAAAGGTCCCAACTGTAATAACCTCTTCTGCTGCAGTATTTTTTGTTGGTGTTGTGCTAATTTTTTTATGCCCACCTCCCAGGAGACACAACTTTTTATTCTTCTGTCTACCTAGATGGATAACAACTTGTTTTTTGAAGGGAAAGTTGCATTTTTAATTGTATAATTTACTGTTCAATATAAAGTATTGGAAAACCTGGTGGGGGGCTGTTTTTATGTACTGCGGGAAATAAATAACATGTGAACTTTATTTTGTACAAGTTCATACTCAATACCTTCTTCTCTGCTTCATGACCCATATGTATGTCAAATGTCGGGAAGGGGTTAAATAATAATTTTTTTTTTAAATGTACTTTCCTTAGTTCTTACTGCTGCTCCAGAGTTAAATCCTTGGCAGCATCTCCCATCTTTATTTACTCCCATTTCTACAGTATGGCTGTGACTTCTGCAGCTAGTTAGGGACATCAGTGATCATGTGTAGAGATGAGTGAACTCTAAAAAGCTTGAGTAGAGCCTCGAATTTTGAGAAGTTCAGTTCGAAGTTCGAGTTGCACTCGAACCGAACTTCGAACCCCATTAAAGTTAATGGAAGAAGATGTTCTGGTTAATTTTTATACCCATACAGGTGAGGAGAAGCTGCAATTAGCATCCATAACAGTTAAATGGATTCATGGAACAACTTTGGCTCTGAGAGTCACAGAAAAAAATTCACAGGCTAAAATAATTCATTCCTTTTAATGGCTAAATGAAAAGATGAGGAAAGCGTAGCTATAGGAGGTGCAGTGCTAGTAGCTTTTAAGGGGCTCCTTTGACACATAAGAAGACATTGGTATTGGAAATGGCACATGGTAACTGGCAGGAGCTCCCTATCACTTTTTGCACCAGGGTCAAGAACATGTCATATATGTGGTGGCAGCAAGAACATCCCAATGGGGAAAACGGCAGGTTCAGCTGGCAGGGCAGTAGTTATAGGGGTTGCAGTGGTACCCAAGGCAGCCGTCAGTCATCTATTAACCGTTTCAGGGCCCCATGCAGCTAAATCATATGGGGCCTCCACCCATTACTAATTCATATTTTTTAACATATCACTGGACCCCTTTTTGATTAGGGCCCCTGACAGGAGTACTGCCCTATTGCCACAAATCTGTTAAAAAAATAGGAAGTAGTAATGGGTGGGGCCTAATTTAATTTGGCTGTATGGTGCCTGAAACGGTTAATAGATGACTTACGGCAGACTTACTGATGACTAATGTTAATAGATGACTGATGGAATGTGTATTTCACATTGTCAAGAAGACGTGCTACAGTTTACTAGTCGGGGATATCGGCAACCGGGGCAACAAAATCGTCGGAGATCCACGCTTGATTCATTTTGATAAATGTCAAACGATCCAAATTCTCAGGGGAAAGACGGATATGTTTGTCAGTTGTCACCCGCCAGCTGTGCTGAAGGTGCGTTCTGAGATAATGCTGGCTGCCGGGAAGGCTAAAATTTGTATGGCTTGTCCAGCAAGCTCAGGCCATTCATCCATTTTGGACACCCATAATTTGAATGGGTCCAGATCAAGTACAAAAACATCGGTATTGAGCCGCAGGTAGTCAAAGACTAGGCTCTGAAGGAGGTCTCTGTGTGTCCGAATGCTGCCCTGCCTTGCAGGCATTGGTGAGGTGGTAAAAACCGAGTAAAAATGTTAACCAGTGCGCTTCTGCCACATTGCCTGCTGCTGCTGTGGCTACTTGCCATTCTACTGCTGGCATGTTGCTGACGTTGTTCCACCGTGACATTAGAATTTGAAGAAGACGCAACAGATGTCTCAATTTCGTCAATGAGCACTGTCTCAAATTCCTGCATTCTACTGTCAGTTTGTGTGGGTAGAAGGAAAGTGCTCACTTTTGATTTGTAATGTGGCTCAAGGAGGGTGGCCACCCAGTAACCGCTGTTCATTTTGATGCGTGGGTCATATTGCATCCAAGGACTCATGTGTGAGATGCTGCCAGGATCTCCCAAGCTTTGGGGTCGAGGGGCACTAATCTGATCTTCCTTCTCCTGAAATCTGTGCCAACCTTTTACCACTGAAGGGTAATCGGTACCGGTGGTGTCCACCCCTGCCTCATCATCCTCCTCCACTTCCTCATCCTGACCATCACCAGAGGCCTGGCTAGCGTCATGCCCTCTACTCTGTGAGCTGAAATGTCATCCTGCACCTTCTCTGGACCTCGAACCACCGCCTAAAGAAAACCAATACAATTGGGAAACAATCGGGCCTTCTTCATCCTCCGGTGAGTAAGGCTCTGTATCCCCCCATCCTCCTCCATCATTGCGGGACCTGCTGCCGCAGAGAGTCTAACGCTTGTTCCAGTAAAAATATGACTACAATGGTCATGCTGACAACGCCATCATCCTGACTGACCATTTTGGTTGCGTCTTCAAAACTGTCATGGATTTTGCAGAGATTCTTCACCTGCCTCCACTATCTGTGGCTCAACACCCCGGGGTCCGCACCACTGCTCGTCAGGCCATGCGACACTTCATACTGCATAATGGCATTACGCTATTGCCACAATCGCTGGAGCAAGTGGTGGGTGGAATTCCAGTGTGTTGCCACTTCAACAATGAGACGGTTGGCGGCGAGGCCCAGATCATGCTGCAACACTGCCAGTCGTGCCGAAGCAGGGTACGAATGCCGGAAGTGTGAGCTAAGACCTCGAGTCTTCCTCAGCAGACAGTTAAGACCTGGGTAGCACTTGAGAAATTTCTGCACAACCAGGTTCAGGATGTGTGCCAGGCAAAGGATGTGCATAAGTCTACCGATCATAAGGGCAGCAAGGAGACTTCTTCCATTGTCACACACCACATTGCCTGGCGCCAGGTTCTTAGTACCCAGCTACTGGTCCGTCTGAGTACACAAAGCCATCCACAGCTCTTGACCTGTGTGTTGACGGTCTCCAAAACAGATTAATTTTAGGCCTGGTTTCTCTTGGCACGTGATGCTACCTGTCGAGGTTGGGGATCTGGAGTCTGCTCCATTCCAGCAGTGTGGAAGGGTGTCCGCCGAGCCAGAGACCCATCACCAGAGGCATTGTCATCCACCCAACTCACCCAGTGAGCAGTCAATGAGATGTAACGCCCTTGACTGTGCTTACTAATCCATGTGTCTGTAGTGAAATGGACTTTGGTAGACACAGATGCAGCCAACATGCTGGAGATCTTTTCTGCAACATGGCGGGCCAGGGCAGGGACAGCATTTCTGGCAAAGAAATGCCTGCTCAGCATCTGATATTGGGGGCATGCCAGGGCCTTGACGTGGCGGAACCCATGTGTGTCCACCAGGTAAAAAGGCAACATTTCCAAAGCCAACAGCCTGGCTTTGGGATGAATGGGGTTAAAGCATTTCTTCTGCTTCCACACCTGGTACACAGAAGGCTGGCTGGTGGACTGGCTGATGATGGCGTGAAGGTCAGACTGGTGAAAGGGGAAGGTATAGACTGTGTTGCTGGTGGTGGGAATCGCTCGACAGTGTCTTGGACTGGGGATTGTGGTAGCCGATGCTTCTCCGGCACATTGGAAGCAGAGGACTGCTTAGGCTTGGAGGTGGTGGAGGCAGAAGATGTCCCAGTATTTGGAAGCCCAGGACCTGTGTGGCCTTTTTTTTCAAGTGATTCTTCCAAAGCATTTGATGCTTGACATGCATGTGCCTGTTCATGCTGGTGGTGGTTAAAATCTTTAGATTCTTTCCTCTACTGACACGTTGAAATCAAAGCCGGCATATGATGTCGGTCGGCGAATCTGAGGTTTGATCGAAAAAGGTCCAGGCTTCACAGTTCCTGGACCTCTTTGACGGTGAAAACCTATTAGCAGTGTTCCCGCTGCCACCATTGACCATGGCTGGCGGATTAATGTCAGTGGACTTGTGCGACCGCCCTCTCCCTTCTGAGGCCGGACCTGCACTGACACTACTCTATTATCCTCCTCTTCCATTGGTGATGCACTCGCCAGCTGCTGCTCAAAAGACCACGTTGGATCCACAATGACATTATCATCACAGGTGACTTCCTCTTCCTGACAGTCTACATCCTCAAGCTGAAGGCTAGAAGCCACAGGCACTTCAAGGCACAGCTGACCGTTTGATATTCTGGCAACAGACCAGCTTCCTTCTCCTCCTCTGAGGGCATCAGCGATTGGGCGTCAGAGCAGACAAAATCATCCTCTTTGGCCTCTTGATCTTTTGAAATGCCTTCTGACCCCAACCGCATTGTGTCATTAAAGAGCTCTTAGGAATATGGATTATCTATAGCGGTCTGTGTATTGGGTGACATTTGGCCTTCAGGTTGGACTGATGATAATGATGACATTTGTGCCCTTGACTGAGAGGAAGAGGAGGTAAGACTGCTGGATGAAGTGTGTGTTAACCACTGAAGAACGAATTGGGGCCGATCTTCAGTAATGAGGCGCACAGGGAACCGACCAAGCGATGACAGGCCTGACTGTCCTTCAACTGACTATGCGCTCGCTTGTGTGTTGTCCAGAGCACTGGAGTAGCGCCTTGTCTCATACCTCTAGCTCCACATCCTACGCCCCTCCTTGCTCGCTTATCACCTCTAATTTGCTCCATGTTCAAAAATATAAATATTAAAAAGGTCAAGATTTATTTACAGTCTCTTATTGAAGAACTGTACTCCAGAGACCGCAAATCAACAGTGTTCTTAAATGCCTATACTTTGCAGCGGGGAAATAGGAATATAAAAATATTTTTTTCTATGCAATATCATTGAAATGGGCTTGTATGGAAGAACACTCACAGCAAATCAAGTGGTCTTAAATGCCTATACTTCGCAACTGGAAAATAGGATTATAAACAGAATTTTTTTTCTATGGAATATCTATACAAAACTCCCTTACTCCCTAACTATTGTTGTGTATAATTCCCTAAGGTAGCTGCCCCCCCCCTGAGTAATCTTACTAGCAGCTTATCCTGTGTTAAATCACTATTAAATGTTCTTTCTGCCTGCTGGCAAACCAGCAGACAGAGGCAGCAGTGTGTTCACTACAGAGAGTAAGATGGAAATGGCGTTCAACAGGAAATACAGCGACATACACATAAGACGGTCATGTGATTTTAGCAGCCAATGAGATCCTTACACCCTCGGAGGTGATGTTTTTGACCCCCTCTCTGTGCTCCGCACTGATTGGCTGGCCGCCAAAACTGAAGGAAGCAGCTGAAAATGGCGCCGAACGCCTGTGCCGAACCCGAATTTTAATGAACTTGCGGCAAAAAATTTGGTTTGGCTCGGGTTGGGAAAAAACTTAAAATTCGTGCCGAACAAACCTTTTTCCGAACGGTTCAGCTGAACACTAATTATGAGTTGTTCAGTTGATATCACAGTCTAGGAATTGACCAGTACATGATTATAATGGAATGGCACACAGCCGCTGAAGTCACTGATATGTTGTACCACTGATGTGCCCTTTGGTAGGACCAGAAATACATGCAGCATGCCATTCCTAAGCAGTGACGTCAGTGAAATGGCATGGGATGGCTCAGGCCACTGCAGTAGTCATGTCTCATTTGGAAGGACTAGAAATAAAGATCAGAGAGACTGCCAGAGGTTAACCTCTGAAACAAGTGGGAGTGTAAAGGGGAAAACTTTTTTCTTTAATTTCATACATTTGGTGGGTCATGTATGAAAACTGTCTAGGTCTAAGACTTTCTTTGTTGCCCATAGCAACCAATCAGAGCTCCCCTTTGATTTTTTCACAGCACTATATGAAATGAAATGGGTGCTCTGATTGGTTGCTAAGGGCAAGAAGGACAGTTTTAGACAAAGACAGTTTTCATACTTGTGGGCCTTGGGGGTCTATTTTTTCAACTTAATCCATTCAAATGTTAACCATTTGCACACATTGATGAGCGAAGAGTGTCCAACCTGTGCAAAGACAGGACTCCCAGCATGTCAATGAATGCAACAGGTAAAGGAACATTGGTCTAGAGGCACAAAACAAACATTTTAAGAGAATAAGACCTCTCAAGCCATTTGTACAGTGTGTACAAATGGCTCAAAGAAAATTCACAGTAAAAAATAATAACGAATAAGTAACACCTCCTCAATAACAACTAAAATTACATTTTGGTGATTGCCCGAGGTCTATATCAGAACTGTAAATACTAATGTCATCATTTTCACAGCATGAATATTAATCAGGCAATTTATTTCAGAATATTTCATCTGAATTGGGATACAGCATTTTAAGTTAAGCAACAAACAATTTTGTTACTTTGGCAGCTGCAAAAGAAGTCATCTAACAGAACAGAGCTTTCCTTTGAAATAGTAGATTATATGCAAAGAGCAGATTATTTTTTTTACTACAATTATTTTTTGGTCTTATTTTGTAAAAATGTTGCTTGTAGACAAAAATGTTACTTGTAGACTAGACTACTGAGCCGGACACAAACAGCCCTATTGGTTCTTTATGGAGCTCTTGAATAGTGCCAATCTATTGCAATATCAATTCCACTATAAGCAGTCTATATAAGGGAAAAATGTTAGTAAAATGGCATCTAAATGAGAGTGGCTTATATTTTGTTCTCTCAGATTACATAGGTGGTATAGGAGTAGATTTCTATGGATGTTGCATTACAGATTCACACAACTCAGAACTTGTACAAAGCCAAAATGTTGCTGTGTGCATACGATCTAGGGCCAGGATCCTTCAATGCTGACAAGGATCATATACTGTGGAGGAAATCTGTAGGTTAATCACCACTGTCATTTTGTAATGCTCTTCATACATACTGAAATGCACACTTAGCTGAAGGTTTCTGTTACGGGTGTCCCTGCGACCCTCGTGTCGGGTCGCAGGCACACCCGCAACGCCGCAGCACCTCCTGCTGCGGCCGGTGCCGCGGCCCGATCCCGTGCCGGCCGGGACACCCCGGCGTGTCACGGGTACACTTACCCGTCCACGCTCCTGGTCCCGTCCTGGCGCGCGCTCCTGCTGCCGGCCGGTGCACGCGCCGCCCTCTATGCGTGGGAAATTTAAAGGGACAGTGCGCCGGTGATTGGTTTTCACCGGGCACGGTCCCTATTTTAGCCCTGCCTCTTCCCCAGCACCTTGCCGAATCGATAGTGCCTTGTGCCTGGAGAGGAAGCGTTCCTAAGTGTCTTGTTCCGTTACTGTGTACCGTACCTTCTGCCTCCGTCCCTTGACCACGAACCTTTGCCGCCTGTCCTGACCTTCTGCCTGTCCCCGACTACGAGCCTGCTTCACGATTTTGTACCACGCAACACCTCGGCTGCCACCGCAAGCAAGTCACGTCAGGGGTAGCGACCTGGTAGCAATCCGCCGCAGCAAGTCCATCCCGCTTTGCGGCGGGCTCTGGTGAAAACCGGACCTACTTAGACTCCGTTCCCCTGGCGTGGCTTACATCATCGCTTGTGGTGGTCCAGTGGATCCACTACCACATCCGTAACAGTTCGATTCGGCCATGGATCCCGCCAAGGTGCCTCTACCGAGCGTCTCCGACCTCACTACCATCGTGGCTCAGCAATCTAAGCAGATCGCGCAGCAAGCGCAACAGCTGAACCAACTGACTACTATGATGCAGCAGCTCCTGGCCACTCAGCAGCAGCAAACGGCGGCCGTGGCTCAAGCAGCAGCAGTCGTTCCGGGGACATCCGCCGGCCCTAAACTCCGCTTGTCCATGCCGACGAAGTTTGAGGGGGACTCTAAGGCCTGCAGGGGGTTCATCACCCAGTGTGCCCTCCACGTGGAACTTATGGCTGGTCAGTTCCCGTCCGAGAAGTCCAAGGTGGCCTTCGTGGTCAGTCTCCTATCCGGAAAAGCCCTGGCCTGGGCGACGCCACTTTGGGACCGAGGCGATCCTATCACAGCGGATCTGGCGACATTCTTGCAGGAGTTCCGCGGAGTCTTCGAGGAGCCTGCCCGCGCCTCGTCTGCTGAAACCGCTTTATTAAACCTACAGCAGGGGAACTCCTCCGTTGGCGACTACGCCGTGCAATTTCGCACCTTAGTCTTTTCGG